>LUCM01002016.1:92761-114821 GCA_008360955.1 Fasciolopsis buskii | reverse complement strand
TATATGCACTTTGCCCGGGAGCACACGACCGGTTTGGCGGTTATTGTCGCTCGTCAGGTTTGCGTACCCGATGCTCTGTTGTCCAAACATCCACATACTTGTACACTCCGCGAAACCGGTCGTGTGCTCCCGGGCAAATTTTGTTCACGCATCCAGATACTACTTCCTGCTTCTTTGCATATATATATATATACATATGCATATTCCGGGGCATTCTCTCCTCGTTCCTATGCTTGGCTCAGACCAACTGACAAACAATTATCAACCAATCACACTTGTCGTTCTTCTGTGCACTCTTCGATGAACAGCTTCCATGCACACTCCTGATGCTACACATTCGATTCTGGTGAGAAATATATATATATATATCTGAGGAAACGTGAAAGTGAAAGCAGCATTGTTCAGAATCGGAGGCGCGGATGGTTGCATTTCCAATTTCCCTTCCACAGTTCCGGTTATTCATGTTCCGATATATATATATATATATATATATATATATATATATATATCCACCAGAGCATGACTTTTTATAATGAATAACATAATGTTAATAACAATCAAATATTTTGATCGTAAATTTTCTCCTGAGAGACTACCCACGGTAGTCGAAACGTTGGCGAATTACATTTATCAACAAAGCTGTCATTATCATTATATCATTCACAATAAAAAGCCAAAACATGGCGTATCGACTTTCGATATACTTCTTAAGTCATTCGGTCCGAATATGAACAGAACATGACTTAGTTAGAATTAGACCCCCCATATTTTCGCGCAACAGTCATACATATCTCCGCCGAGACAAATCAAATCAACGGTACACAATTTCTCCTTGGGAAACCGTACATAAAGATGAAATTTTATACATCTTTACCTTTTGTAATGAAACTGTCCTGGTGAACTCCTCGAATCCACACAGTCCTCGCTATGATTTCTTCTTATCTAGAGGTGACTGTTGATTTTAATTATTGTCATTGTGGGTCCCATGCTGTCTAACTTTAACCCATTTAGGATTACAAAAAACCTCGACATTTACGTATACTTGCGTCGCTGCCCACCTAATCAGGCGGCACATCTGTGACAGTTTAGCTGATCGTTTGATGATGGCGAGCATACACTGTAACAGATCTTGTTTTCATACTGAATTAGCAGCCCTGTTATGTTCCTACTAGTGAGCTGTTCATCATAGCCCCTCCGTCTGTGGATGATAAACGTCCTGTCGTCAGAATCCTTACCTCCAACGGATCCTTTTCACTACCTGTTATTAATATTCTTCTAGTCAACTGGTTCACATACTCATTTGTCCCGCTCCTTCGGTGGTATTTTCGTTGCCGAGCCCGTTTGGGTATGCGATACCCCAAATAATGCAGCACATATGCACAGCCTACATCTAGTTGCATGCATGTGTGCGTGTGTGCGTTTGCCTGTACTGCATGTGTAGTGCACGTGTGCATAAGCAATAAACGACACGAACATTGATGAGAAGCCAACTGGCGACTGACGCTCTTCTGACTTCCGACAGCAGACGACCGGAGCAGACATCTCTCCGCCCGGTCAGCTGTCTCCCAGGGCCACGTGCATACATTACACGCATACTTTATTAGACGGACTCGTTAAACTTGACTGAATATCCTGTGAGTATAGGGAAGACAGTATGTCCACAGCAGTTTTCATATCCTGTGAGCGTGTTTCTTTTTCAGGATTGCTTCATATCTTGAAGATCTTTTCCATGTTCTCTTTGATTTCGTCGTCCGCGGTGTTTTGTTCCGTCAACTTTTATGTCGATGCCGTTATCGGCAGCTAGTTCGCTTGTCTGATGCACAGGAAATGTGTTCGTGTCATCTGCTCATATTCTACCCATCCACGTTTCTCTATTCAAAGCAGTTTAGTAACATCTGTTAGGCTGTAATCAAACACTGCTCAGAATGATGGTTGTCTGCTTGAAGCCTTTAAAAAGGAACAGGCTTCGTTAACTGATAACATGGTAAACAAATATGAGAAGTACTTCAAGAAATATAGCGATCTAATTTTCTCGTTCGCACTGGCAATACGAAATAAACCGAACGGCTTCTCCTCTTTGAAAAGCAAGAAACTAATTCAACAACGAATTTGCTCTTGAAACATTTTGATAGGCATGTTTCAGAAAAAAATAACTAAAAATCTATTGTTTTTGAAAATGCCAGAATCAAGAAGATTAATTTATTCAGACCTGCTTGATACCCGCATATCCCTAGCCAGTGGATATTTGGGAATGCAACTGAAAAGTGGGTGAGAGGTGCAGGCAACGAGTTCCTTTGATGTCCAGCCGACTGCCGAATTAAACTAAGGTTTTTTGGAGGGAAAAAAGTAAAAGGAAACTGCTGCATCACACAGTTGGGGTCATTGAGTTTTATGAACATTTTAACAGTAAACA
This sequence comes from Fasciolopsis buskii, assembly GCA_008360955.1. Taxonomy (NCBI): domain Eukaryota; kingdom Metazoa; phylum Platyhelminthes; class Trematoda; order Plagiorchiida; family Fasciolidae; genus Fasciolopsis; species Fasciolopsis buskii. Next base: position 112,408 of record LUCM01002016.1, on the reverse strand, counting down.
AACATGTTGAGTTGTTGTAACAAGGATTTCGACATTAGAAATGTTAAAAATTGGAGCAAGAATTTATATCTTCGCCATGGTTTCTAAGTCAGTGTCAACGCGCAAGCTGAACAACGGATGTTTATTTGGGCTCTGAGTGGTAGTTACTTCCGGCTTGTTAGGAACCGTTAGCTTCAGGATGGATTTGTCATCAAATTTGGGCCTTGAAAATCTAGCACGTGATCAGGGCTAAAGGCAATATCCCTGATCGGATAATCGGCAACACTGACACAATCCATATGACCGCTTCATGGAATCGACGAACAAACACAGCACACTGGAACTTGCTTTAACTCTTGACTTCGAATTGTCCAAGTGTAAATCTCCGTTAAAAAAGATGATACGAGGCAACCGAAACGTCGATAAATATCAGATCTGGATTGATAACTCTGTTTTAACAGCAGATCATTAGTTTTGATCGCAAATTGATTTCTGCACGAAATTTCACGTTTTCCTATTGCAAACCTTTCGAGTTGGCATCGAATTTAATTCGGAAGAAAGATATTCCGGTCTTTTGTAATGGCATTTCACCTCAGAGGAACCAATTAACAGTGGCTATTAGACGTAGGGGTAATCAGTGCGTAAGTAGAATTACATCGGTAGGTGGGCTCTACGTCTGGTGTGCAGTTTAGGAAAGAAAAACTTAGCGGCATCGAATTCTAATAATATATAGAAAGACCTATGATGTGTTACATGGGGGTGAATATCTATAAAAAAAACGAGTTGTCCATATGATCAACATGGAGATGACATTCCGCGGAGGCAATTTTCAGTCGTAGCGACAAACTGGAAAAATACTGTTTGAACTGACAAGCAAGAAATTTTTTATTCACAACAAACAATTCAGACTATGGTACTTTTTGCAACTCATTTGGTGTACACTGTAACTGCGGCACCATGACAAGGGTAAAAAGTAGCTGAACGATTCAGTTGATCGCATTTTTACATCAGGTATTTAAAATGAATGGCAACAAAAGTCATGAGAACCACTTTGATGTGCGTCGTGATGCCCCTAGCTTACGGGTAGCAGCATTTTGTCCTCCGGTGTTCACGTTGTCCCGTGTTAACTTATCAGTCTGTCCGCTTGATAATTCCAGTGCATGCATAGGAAAACCCTGTAGGTCGCAGCTAGGGCAGATTAACGCAGAAGCCCAACCGTATTAGTGTCTTCCATAATCCAAGTTCACTGTCTAGCGCATGATTTCTCATCATAGCATGAACTATCCCAATATTCATGATTTTCAGGTATGCAAAGGCAATTGTCGGTTTGACTTGAACTGAAAATCCATTTGACCTTGATGCCAGTGGTCTACGTGACCAAACTAGCAAGAAATTAGTTCGTGAACACAATGGCTTACATGTTCATGTGCTAAACAATGCAAAATATTTCTCAGTTGGTTAATATTTGACCAAATCAGTCGCTATTAAAAGATGATATCAAGCATTCTGAAGTTAAATTCTATCAGCAAAACAGGGAAACAAAGGGTGTGAAACTGAATCCTGAAAGTATCCACTTATAGCCGTTCCTGACCATCTGATCAGTTACTGCAGTAATGAGGTTTGATGAAACCGTTCGAGTGCATCATGGATATCACAAATCAAGAATTGGTTAACTAACTAACCCCACATTTCACTTCGCGTGTTGGCGTTCATCGATACAGCTGAATTGTCATCTGCCCAAATCTTTCCAAACAAATCAGTCTTTGTCTATCTTGACGAATGCTTACTCTAAACCTGGGTGGCTAGAAGACAACAAAAACAAAGAGGAGACTAGCCTGTTCCATGACTACCGAATCTTGCAGAGCTAGGACTGGGAAGACAGCAAGTTCTATGGCCCGAGATTTCGTTTTAATCCCTTAACGTGGACTGAACGGACTTTTGTCAGAGGACTTAGTTGCAAAATCGGTCATTTATCTTCCTCTCAATATGCTCAATCATTTTCTGTCACAGAATTTCACCGTCCTTGTTCCACTTCGCTCACCACTTTCCACACTTTCGCTTGCCCTTCAGTCTCACGCGTTCTACCCAAAGAACCATAACTGTTCTGACAATTGTTCTACTTGTTTTTGGCAAACTAACACGGATTTCAAATGTTCCATGTTCGGAAAATGTATATAATGACACCAAGGAAACTGTGGGGAGGGAGAACCGAGTTGTGTTAGTGAACAAGTTAGACGAAATCGAAACTTTTCGCGACGAATTGAATGGTTCCAATTTGTTCCCAATAGTAATAGCAGTAAGTGTTGGTGGAATTACATGTCATCTTCCAGACCCATCACATAGCACACGTCCAGAAGCAATTAAATGTGGACTGATTTTGAAAAGCGAAAAATAACGATGATGGTTCCGATTGTTTTGATTGTGCCTGTTTCTACATGGCCATAACGACATGTTTATACTGATCACGAGATTCTTCGTACAAGTGGATTTTATGAAGCCTATGGGAATCAGAGATGGACGAGAGAATATCACATTTGAAACATGTCCCTAGGAGATCACCCGCATTAGCGACGTAAACTGCTCACCATGAGGACTCGGTCAACTGAGAGGTGAACAAAGCACAACAATGTAGCGATTCAAATTCTCGTCATGCGATATTTATTCATCATCGGAGCTGCGTAAAATCCGCCTACCTATAGTTGCCACACAGAATCAGTCCATACATCTCTAAACATTGCTTGGGATCATTTTGGGTGAAATAGACCATTGTTACTGGCCATAGCCACGACTGCGATTTTACAGCCGAAGTTGCTAATCTCGGTGCCATCGGTTGATGAAGTTGTTTAGTCAGACCGGCAATCGGAAACTGTCACACCTTGGCTCAACTAACTAGATTTTCCCAACCCTCCGACTAGGATCGCCTATCCAATGTCGGTTTGGTGGGTGCTTTGTCCCTCATCCTTCGAGTTCTACCGTACGATGCATTGTAGATAACTTAGTAGAATACACTGGTTGGATCACATGTTGCGTATGACGAACACTCGTCTACCATATCGTGCCCTATTTTGTGTTCCTCTTAAGAAATGGAAGAAGCCATGCGGAGGCCAACAGATGACGTGGCAACGTGGAATGAGAAAATGTACATTGAAATTAGGTAAATTAAGTGTTCCACGTCTTGTTGGTTGGGGTCCTAAATATCCGTCAAGTAGCTGGCTGGAGACACTGGAGGATATGGCAGTGAACCGTGAACAGTGGCGATCGTGTTGTCATTTTTCGTCGAATCAGAATGATTGAAAGAGTGCTTTTGTACAGTTAGATTGTGTTCCGTGTGTTAACTACAGCAGCATCTTATCTTTTCCTAACTCTGTCGGTCCACTCCCTGTTCCTCTTGGATATTCACTCTTTCTATAGAAACATGTAACCTTCCGAAACGATGATTATGATGATGATGATGATGATGATGATGAGGTAACAAACAACCAAGTGTAAACTGTTTTTTTTTGGGGTGCATATGACTACCACGAGGCCATGAATGAGTATTTTTTCAGTACAGCCCAAGTACTTAAAACATAACTTGTAACGAAGTTGTTCACTGAATTTCCTAAAATATTACTCAATGAATAAAGAATGTTGGATTGTTTAAGCATTGCAGCTTCGGTAAAAGGAGAACAGAAGTGACCGTGAAAAACTATCTGTCTACAATGCGAACTCGTTACATCATCCCGGTTGAAAGTACTTACCCATATGTACCCGCCATCCCCTCAGAGAGTATCCACACGAGAAGGAAGTAGTGCACCGCGGTTCCCTAGTATTCAAAGTTGGGTGTTCAAAAACAGCTACAACCAAATCCATTGATAACAGCGGTGCCCAGCTTTTTTTGGTTCACTATGAGTATAAACAGTTAACTCCTAGTCGAATAATGAAATCCCAGTGATAGATGTCAAATGTATACTACTAAACCAGGATAATTCGCTTTGAAATAGATATTGTGTGGTGTCTCCTCCTTTGCGGATAAATCTTTCGCATTTTGCTAAAGATTTCCTTGAGAAGTGACACGACACAGTGAGTTTGACCTCAGTCTTGATAATCCCATCCCTCGACCGGCGTTGGTCAGAAGGATAAGGTCGTGGTGTCTGGACATGAAGGTCGCGGGCTCGAATCCTCCCACCGTCGGTCGCCCTCCCCACTTGGCAGCCCACTGTTGGCCACGGCCCCCTTCTTGAAAATAAAATGAAGTGTTATAAAGTAATTTAAGATGAAGAAGAAAAAGGAAAACAAGTTAAATTTCACTACGTCCAAATAGACTGTCACGCGTCACTGTGATCGCATTTCCATAGTCCAGTGTCTACGGTGCATGCTAAATCTTTCCCCTATGTTTAAGCAAAATGTACTAAAAACGTGCGTCAAATCCGTATGTTTAACATAAATTTAAAAGACATTCAGCCCCAAAGGAATAAATCATTAAACGACATCAAACTAACCAACACTTTCATAGAAATATCACATGAACTTCAAATGACAAACGACCTTGTGCAGATCATACGATTTTCACCACTCTAACGAGCATATCCAAATGAGCTAGAATTGAAAATGACCAAGGTTTTGTTCTTTCCCTCTGCAGAAGCATCTAGCCTGTGTATAATTCTAGCAAGGTAGTTAGTGTTGCTTTTTACTCAACAATTAGGTGATTGTTATCTTATTTGGTGGAGTATCCGCAATTTCCCACCATCTGATTACACAATCATTGGGCATTTGCTGGCACAAAATACGTCTTGCCAAAAATTTCCACAGCAAGGCAACCCTTGTCTTTGGACAAAGTTTCAGTCGCTGGTGAAAGAATCTTTTGCATGAGATAAACGGACCAGCCCAGAGTGTTCCACGACGTTTATCGGTGTAGCTTTTGAGGATCACATGTTATCTCGGCAACACAGAATAACGCAAATCTGATGCTCTCTTGGACGAAATAAAATAACTGTTTGTGACAACCGAGTGGTACTAAGTGTTTGTAACGTTTTGACTGCAAACAACAGACCAAAAAGCAACACTGTTTATCTCCGCTGCTGATATCCTTCTCTCTGATTCTTATTGACAAGCCGAAATTTGCAAAAAATGGCGAAGGCGAATGATAAAACGCATCAGCTTGAAAAATCGTTATCCAGCATCCTGAGATGGCTGAAACAAAAGGATATAATACATTTGGCCGTATTCGAACAGATTCGGTCCACCGGGAACCAGTTTTTCAAGAATGCATAGCTTACCTAAAATGCATACAAATGGAGTTCTTTTGAGAACTATTCGTGACATTTGCAATTCGTTGTATGACGCTGTGGCATAATGGCTGGCTAGGTTGCTGAAACCCGTTAGGCAGAAGATGGAAAGAGCCTTAAAAACATTCGGGCCTATCGAGTGCCTGAAAAATTTAAATGTGAAAAGAAGAAAAATGCTTTCTTTGGACGTCACTGCCCTTTTTATCAAGGTTCCGATCACAAAAACGATGGAAAAACTCTGACTATACTGAGAACACTAGCTTAGCGACAAGTCTTCCCACAGTAGGCTTGAAACAACTACTATTCTTTTATATCTACAACGTCCAGTTTAAATTTAACGATTAAATTTACCGTTGAAAGGACGGCGTAGCAATGAGGTCGCCACTCGGTGTATTACTACCCGACATTTTCATGGCGAATCTCCAACGTCAGCCACTCGATTTGTCAATATAAACCCTCTACTTATGCAAACTTTACCTGGATGACATCTTATTTAGTCAACCCGACGAGAACTAATCAACTGTTGAATGAGTTCAACTCAGCCCACCCAAATATGAAATTCACAACGAAGAAGGAGCTGAACAATGAAACAGCATTCCTGAACGTACAGTTAAGTCATCGAGAAGACGGATCAGTTCGGCGATCAGTGCACAGGAGAGCCACGTTGAATGGGCAATACATCGAATTTCACAGCCTGGTACCTCTTAATGTGAAGAGGAACCTGGTTAGATGTCTCATAATCAGAACAAAGGAATATGAATAAAAGGTACCGTTGAAGCAGAACTTCAGATGGTAAGAACAGTACACGCTCAAAGTAGTCACCCAGGTAGATTAATTGATAAGATATTAGAGACAGAAAAAGCTCCCAGGAGGACGACGATGGAAAGAAAGCCTGTGTACTCATCTCTGCCGTCCAACTGTGACACGCTAGCAGAGATAGCACGAACAAGACTGAATAGCGTTATCAATAAAACATTTTGCACAGCCAAGCTTCGAATCCTGTTTACATCCCATCCGTGATGTCATTACGGTTGAAAGACAAAGTTTCTGACTATGCAGTCTCATTTTGTGTTTATGCATTCACATGTTCCTGTGGGACAATATGAATCGGCCGCACAACCAGGCGCTTGTCTGAACGCATATGTGAGCAACACCCTGCACGGTTGGCACTGGAACAATTAAGTCGCTTAATAGCGCAGTCCTCTCACACCTACCACAGACTCCAAACTGTGAATGTGATACAAGCTTTCCGGAGCCAGTATGGGGTCAGGGGTCAACAGTCTAGGTTGGCAAAGTGTCGCTTCTTGAGCACTGCGGAAGCTGTCGTGATCCGTTTTCACAATCCTCCACTGTGCGCTCAGAAACGATTTGTTGTTGGCGTTGAACTCCCCTGGCTCACCCTCCGTCGCAATGCAAACCCAAGACCACAAAACAATTAAACAACGCATTCATCTGTATTCGGGTTAGGCATGCAATCCCATAAATCTCTTCTCCACCCATATTCTTATCTGAATAATCCAAACTACTAAAAATTCTTCTTAATATGTTGTAATGTATTGGCATGAACACGAATCACTGAAAATGAGCTTGTTTGCTAACTTGTATTTTTTCGACGTGCTCAGTGGAATTTTTCAAGGGACCTCTTGGACTTACTTTGTTTCATCTTTTCCTTTTTTCATTTAGACTTTCCCACTGTTAAACATGAGGAACAAAGAAAGTCGGTTCAAAGGTGTGTCTTAGAGGTATCTTGTCTCTGGGAGATAGCCCATGTCAACATTCGCATCCCATTTAAAATAGTATAATTCACGTGGATCTCGTTAACTTAAGTCGGTATTGTCAGAAGAAAAATGTGTACCGTAATGTTGAAATCGTCGGTTCAAAAAGGACTTTCGAAATCAATCATAAATGGAACAGAGACGCTTCGGTGGAGAACAGTGATGACTGTCATAGTTGTTGTCTACTTTCCTCTTTGGTTAGCGGCCAGAAGAGTTTCGAGTGCTTTACTACCTATTGGTCCTGCAGGACCAACTGAGAGTGGAGTTTTTACGCATATCCTTTCGGGATATCTGTAATGTGTGATTCCCAGTTGCAGCCTTTTTCAGTCAGAGCGAATCCCGCATAATGCAACCCACAACGAAACGATTATTGCATAGATGACTTTTTCTCTGGCAGAATAACACCATCGGATGAATTTCAACCGTCAGGGACAATGAAATTGGATTAATCCGGGTTGTTTAACCGGCTTCTTGATTTCCATTTCTATGAAAATGAAGAAAGACTACACGCGTTGACCCCGCCTTGCATTATCTGCCCCTGCCAAATGGCCCACGAAACTCCTGTGGGAGTTCGAGTGCAAGTATTGATCTTCTTCCCAAATGTAAACTTTATCATAATGCTGAAACGACCTGGATTGATCTGTCCCTATTAACCGGATTTCAAAATGTTTTCGAAAGCCAGAGAATCCACAGCATTAAATTCAAGACAAAACAGGATTCACTTCGGCCGTGGTTAACTGGACGATACTAACACAACTTCAGAGATTAAAATAAATTCCAATGATCTCATTTGAAGCTGATGTCAAGTCTGATTAGGTCGGGAAGAAATGTATATCTGTTTGTGTCCTTTTTTCGGTGCCGAAGGGGATATTTCGCATCTGGTTGACTGTTTGTGTCCCGGAGCAAATTATTGGTGTCGGGTACGGACTAATTGGTAGGTATTAGAAAAGACAATCTAGATGGATACTTTAGAAGTCTGTTTGGGAGGACGTTCGTTCAGATCGCAACTGTTTGTCACTTCATAATATGTACACTTTGTTTATCGAGTTGTATCTGGTCGAAAGCAGATCGGATATTCGTCCGGTGCAATGTTCGTCGTACAACCGTGCAAGATTCCATGGATGAGTGTTTTCGTTCCAAATTGGCAGCCATTTTGTAAACTGTGGTGGCCATACCATATATGAATTTCTGCATTACAATAAACAAATTCATAGCAAACAAAAATGCGCACATCCACTACCACCAGAATCCACTCCTTGTGAACAGGTGGAATCATCGGAGAGTGAAATTTCTGACCTAGACCAGTTAATGTTCCCTTACTGAAAGTCTCAAGTGGTTTTTCCTAGAAGTGACATTCCGACTTTGTTTTCCACCGCTAGCCCATTCATGATAGTTTTCTTCCGTTTGCTACTCCTCGTAATAACTCTCTGTTCTTTTTTCCTTTCCGTGGATGTCACGGCGTGAACTGCACGTGCTACATACATACATACATACACACACACACACACAGAATGTCAAGGGTGTTCCGTTCAGTTGTACAGTTGGTTGATGACAGCAACTAAGCAAAAAGGAGAATCAGAAAAATACAATGAGTCACTAGGGTTTACGCTTCCATCGAGTCATCCAATTACCCCTTACCTTCACAGGACAGTTTCGTTAATAGATTTCTGGTCCCCAATCCAAATAAGGTGTTGTTATTCATTTCTACTTGAAAAACGATTCTAAATAATTCTAGTTGCTAACTGGTTCTTGCCCTACTCACTTGTAAGTTAAGTTCCATCGAGTGCTCTCGTTCCTATTCATTCATTGTCAGCACTGTTCACCTACTCACACCAAACGAAATAAACAGAGCACAAACTTCCCACGGATTTCCTATCTCCTTCTTGCGCGAATCCACAAATTTGCAACACACTGTTGTGCGAGCCACTTCAGTGAAATGAAATTTCATTCTAGGTAACACAGGCCAATATCAGGTCAAGTACGGAAGGGTTAAATCATGGTCATTTTTCCTAATCTGATTCTACCCACTTTGTGCCAGCCTATTTCTCTCGCCCAGGAACAAGCAAGCAGCCCTGTTCCAATCTTTTCACTTGTTAAATGAGATCCCTACCCCAACCGATAGCCTAATTCAGGTGCCGTTAAATTCCTCATTGGCACATTACTGGACAGTTTTTGTCGGTTTAACGGACTGGGAAGGAAGCTTAAGCGAGTCCTTTATCTGAATGCCGGCAATGCTTTTGTCCAGCTTTTACGACCACATAATCCAGAGTAAGATTTGATGGAGTTCTGTGTAGTCTACCTCTGATTATCTCATCGGTGAGTTCGCAGGGGTCTGACAGTTTACAAAATTTACCTTTTTTTAGGTAGACGAATTTTCTTCAAGGTCACCTCTTCGGAAAACAAATATTCGTTCACCTTCATTGCGTACTGCTTTGGCAGCCCCAAACAGCAGCAGATAAACGCATGAGCAATGAACTAATCCTGTCTCCCCGATCAAAGGTTACACATCTACACATCATGTTGGCTAGTGACCCCAAAGTCATTTCTTTTACGTATGTTTTCAAATCTGTTATCTGTTATGGTAACTGATTGGGCAATCAAAGGTGAAGGAGACAAGCTAATCTGTTCAGAAGAGTAGAAGTTCGGCATATTAAAAAGAATAGTTCTTGCATTTATGACAATATCCGCTTGGATTGTGAACGAAAAAAACTACTTTCATACTTCTTCACAGTAGCTGGAATCGGACGAGAATCTGTAAGCATTAACGGCTACAACCAACTCCCTTGGTGAATGTAGCAGCAATACTTCTACAGTGGAACTACCTCCGCTTGGACCGAGGCACATTTTTCTCCTCGAATCAGGTCGTTTTGATGGACAATGAAGTATGGAAAATGTGTCCATTTTGCCTATGTAGCATACCAAATGACAGTAGGGCTAAGGGGTTTTTCTATCCCGCTTCGCAGACTTTCTACAGACCAATATTCTGATACACAGCAAGTGTCCGGTTTCATTTGCGGTTGGTTGGGGAACAACGGGGACAATTATGATGCCTGTATTTTCTAGTGCGCGTACAAACATGTGTGTACTTGTCTAAGTGTCTGTATTAGTGTGCTCTCTGGTCTGGTCCGTCAAGTTCGTCCTCTTTTGTTGAACAATTTCGGACCAGTTTGGAGTCCGATGAAGACTTGAAATTCGTTCAGTCGGTATGGGGGACTATGTGACAAAATAGTAAGAAGGATACTTTTGTGTGTGCATGTGTCACAACCGAAACAATGCAAAACTAAGCCAGGAGGCCTCTGTCAACCAAGACAAAAAGCATTTTCTAGCGTGTGCAAACGAGGTTTGGTGGGCGGTGCAGAGGTGTGTGTGTGTGTGTGTGTGTGTGTGTGTGTGTGAAAGCATGCTCACATCTTAGAGTTAAAGAGCTCTTTTGATACTTAATTGCCGCTTGCTGCACTCTGACAGATTGATACTTCCAGCCTCAGGGACTCGAATACCTTGTGGAAAGTGATGTAAACAGTTGTGGGACGGAATGTGATGGATCAATTGAGCTCTAAAATAACACGACTGGAAAATCGAGTCGACTGGATAGAAAACTTGTGAATGCACGTAACAATCTTCCTGTGGCTGCTACGAGTAGTGCTTGCTGATTGAAAACCATGTTTCAGTTCAGTTCGGTTTACATAACCGTTAGACTTGGAAGAACGTGCTCCGTGGTTGATTCCGGGAGTGCGGTAGTCTGAGTTCCATTAGTCGGTGTACTGTTCCATACGTAGCCGAATTTACGCATTACCTGACACTGTATACCATCTTTTATTTTTCTCTTTCTTTTTTACTAATGGAATGGTAGTGCAAATTATTTTTTAGGAAGGGGGCCACGGCCAACAGAGGGTTGCCAAGTGGGGAGAGTGACTGACAATGGCAGGATTCGACCCCTTGACCGCCGCATCTAGACTCCACGACCTAATCCCGTTGACCACCGCCAGTGTGGCGATATGCACAATTCGCTTCTCCTAATAAAGACATACAACATAGATCAAATGATCGAAAAACAGTCAGGAAGTTCTAAATTTGTATTTTTTAGAATAATACCTCCTTCGTTCTCTATCAAATTTGGACTTTGGCTTTGAAATAAATTTTCGCTTTCTACTAGTAACCTTAGAAACTGCCAGCTTAATTAGCAAAATAAGCAATAAACCAAGTCGTTCCCTTGAATCTTACCAACTCCATTCGATAACCTTACTCCAACCCACAGGGGCTGTAAAGCTGGCTTGATTAATCCCAACTGAGTGCATTGACCAGCTAATTTTCCTCCGGAAATTTTTTTACACCAAGTTAAATGCTGCAAACTTAGGCAGTTACCCAAGGGGCCGTGGTACGATAGTATGTCGCCCCCAAGTGAAGAAAGCAGACACGAGGACGTGGCTTACACCAACAAATAAACCGTGACGACATTAGTTAATGCAAACCTGTTAGCTGTTTCTTCAGCATCGAATCTTGCCAGATGCGTTCAGTCAAAAGAAGCATCTAGCAATATAATGAAAGACTATCTAACGCGAATGGTTAACCACTGTCTACTTCTACCTTTTGTGTCCGTGACATTCTATGGTCAGCTAGCTGCATGTGATAACGCCACAATACCCTTTTTGTTCCCATCCTCTGATAGATGACACGCTGCCATAAACATTGTAAATAATATCAAAGTTCATATGCAATTGAAGGAATTAGTTTAACCATCAGACAATTTGACGGGATGAACGATGTCCACCCAAATCCAAATTGAGCAATTTTCACCTTCAAAATTAAGTACTAACAACAACAAGAACTGAGTGACAGATGGCACAAACAGGATGACGCACGCTATCGAGAGCAGCCGTCTGATGCAACGGCCATCACTGGCTTGAAGCTGTTAGAGTGACATCCCGAACAGGTATGTGATAAAAACTCACCCGATCGTCAATTATGTTCTCCAATGCGGAACGATTAGGCTTAATTAACCAATATTTTTCTCGTCACAATTATCTGAAGTCGAAAACCTGTGACGTCTAAGTTCCATTGAAATAAAAACGGCGTTCGAGCTTCCTTGAATTTCACATCCTGTTACACGTCTAATGTCTACTCAAGGTAAACCTCAACAGCTGATTTTCAGTAAATTTTAATCACAGAGTTTAGCTTTTGGATCACAAACTTCCCGTCATCCGTCGAAGTGACAGAATCATTGCTCAGGGGCAGACCCGCAACTATGACCCCGTAAAACCAGCGGTCTGTGTAAAGATCCTCAGTTCTCAAGTCCACTGAAATCATCACCACCTGGGGAACTTAACATTACTAACAAGGAATAAACGCCATTCAGTAAACAAACAAACACTTCTGTTTTTTGACGAAGTGACTAATCCGAAGAACAGAAATAGAAAGTCAATGACTGCATTTCAAAATTTTCACAGTTTTACATCGAAACACAAAACCATACGGATATGACGTCTACAATTCCCAGATGGGGTCGGCTCCCCAGTTAGATTAGGCACTGGGGTTGCCAAGGCGATAACAATGAAAGTTGTAGTGAATATATTGGGTCTGTGTGTCCCAATCCATGGTACAAGTGACATATTCTAAGGTCAACATGCCGTATGTGAGGTAGTATCACACAGGCTTGTGCATTCACAGACTTGCAACAGAGTGATGACGCACGTTTGCCGACGTTTAATACGTCGGCCCATCCGTCTGCATGTTTTGGGTGAAGGGTTTAGCTCACGGGTCAGGCACATCTTGGCAAAAGTAAAAACCGTACGCCCAAGTGTATTGAAGTGGCCGATAACTTTTGCAAAATGACGAATCATTCTGATCATGGCAACAATGGACTGACGCTTCGACGGACTGATACTGCAGTCCAGCAGAGTCTCCATGCCACGGCTTTCGTCTGGTTGAATCATCTGGAGCAACTTTCCAATACACGGAAGAACTACCTATCTTGCAAACGGATACTATCCATGGGTCAACGATTATTGCACCCTCGATTCATGTCGAATCCATTTTAGGGTAAACAGAAGATAACGACAATCAGTTATTGGGTCACTCTTCAAATGTCATTCCACTAAACAACTGACGTAATCTTGGGTGGTAACTGTCAAGCGGGTCAAGAACAAGTAAATTTCCAATGAGCTAAATTCATTCCAGGGGCGAACAAGGAGATCCGATGGTAATATTTTGTTGTTGCTTATGCTAGATGGGTTTCCAAGCTGGTTTGCCAGCTTCATCGACCTTCATAAAGTGTGATGAGCTGAATTAGCTGGCTACCTGCATTTGGAGACTGCCAGAAGGTGAACGGGCTAGCAGCAACCGTTACCCGTATAGTGTGAGATGTGAAGTTAAGCCGTTTATAGTCTATCGTTGTGTTATACTTAGTGTATTTTACATTAGCATGACCTTAACAGCACCACATGTAGTAAAAATGATTCCCTTTATGGAAACTAAGGTTTGTTTAATGAGAGAACAGGAGTCCGTTTCGTTCAATGCTGAAACAGTAATAAGTGTCGAGCCATTAAAGAGACAACCACGAATCCGATAACGGAGAATATCGGGTTTTGAAAACGTCAGTCTAAGTGTTTCCGCAGTTGTGGATGGAGTTCGTAAACCTTACAGCTCACGAGGGCATTCATTTCTTTTTCATTTGATTGCTTTGCCGAGCCCTAGCCGACTTTATTTATCCACACAATTCTTCAAACGTAGCAAGGCCGTCCCTAGGACATGACCACTTCCCAACATTGGATAATAACCAATTAACAAACGTGGAAAATAATTGAATTCTAAATTAACCCGACAACCCTGGTGTCGGTCTAAACAAGAGAAGACAAACCTAGTAAACCATCCAACACTAACCAGACTGATATTTAGGTTACGCAATTGTTTTCATTTCCTGAAATATTGACAATTCTTTAAGAAAAAAAGCAAAGTGTGTTTGGAAAGTTTTGATGAAAACACGAAGAAGCCTCACTTAACAGTACCTTACTGGTATTCGTATGCCCATTAGTGAATGGTTTTATACGAGCACGACTGAAAGTTGTCCCGTCAGACTGTTGGCAAAGTAAGAAAAAATCGGAGAGAGGGACAAACCTGAAACAGTAAGTAAGGTGCATCAAACGCGTTGGTTCTTCTAGATCTATTCTCTGAGAGACTTATGCTACCTGGATTCCCTAAACAAAGTAGAGAGCTGCCTCGGGATGCCCGGTTTGCAACCTTTGTTCAGAAGATTTGATCTGAAAGAAGATAAATTGAATTCAGCCGTTAGCAGTCCATTGGGTGACTGTGACGGGGACTCCATTTCATGTTTTTCTGAGTTCGTATTCGAGGGCCAGCATCTTCCGTCGTTCAGATGGAGCCAGTGACCGAGGAAGTTGGTTCTCACACCTCATTTCGAGTACTGCATGATTGTAGGGACAAGATATATAGCCCTGCCTATTGGCAAGTCACGTTATAGTACCCCCAGTGGACTTTTGTGGTTTTGTTTAGTGAGAAAAGTTGCCAGGCAAAAATCCACCGCATCCTAGATACTGCTGGTGCTTGCCGGTGGTAATTCCCTAGGTATGTTTTATTCAAAATTTTCCGCCGAATAGGGGGACGAAGCTGTGGACCCGGTTCTCACATACTGACTGACCTAATCTATACGAAGATACTATAAGATTGAATTCAATTCATTCTTATGTTGGCACTCCAATAAGCTCTTTAGGAGGTAATCAAACGAGAGTATAATGTGAACTTTAGTACTCAGTAGCCCGCTTTGCATAACCACGAATCTGTTTATTATCGGTTTAATCGATATGACCAGTTTTCATTTGGGCTAATCAGTGAATGATATTTTTGTAGCCTGAGTGCTAAGCTTGGCTGCCTGGGAAAGAGCTTGGAGTAGCATATTTAATCATTTTGCACTCAGTCTAAGAGCACTTGTGGGCGATGCGTTGCGGAATGGACATTGGAAGAGTGGAAAGTTTATGTGCATCTATTAGCCTGACTATCTTGGTTTCAGTCAATGGAGTTTTGCCCGTCTGGGTTCGCATACTAAACCGCCAATTTCATTGTTTTGTAAAACAACACAATGCCCATATGGCAAGACCCAAATGTCAGCTGTTGGATAAGGAACTCAGCCTTACAATTTGCCGATTAGGAGAAGCCTGAGGCTTGTCACTTGGGCATACTATGGCGACAAGCCAAACTTTCATCGTGACGAATTTTACACAACACAGCAGTAAACTATCTTTGTAATTCACCTGCGTCAGGAGCAAACCCATATATCGATGCTACGGGATATACGAATAGCTTAATAATCACTTAGAGAAAGGCAGATCTTATCGATAATCCGACCTGCATATACCACGACAAATTTATGCTACCGAAAGCACCGTGTCATTTGGACACTTAACTGTTTTTGACCTGGGTTAACCAACAAATAGGTATTCTGCTCATATAAACTGAAAAATATGCACATCGTGACTCGAAATGGTTAAATGAACAGTTTTGGTTGCAATACATTCTATTAGGACAGAGTCAATGATTCGTTCGATTTATAGCAGGACAAGAGTCACAGGCAATTCCATTAACCCTCATTAATCATTTTTGTGAGGAATAAGTTGGCGAAATTTTGGCTTGTACAGTTCCCTTGAGGTGACGATATTCGGTTAAACTCCACTACAGTTTAACTCCTATTAGTTTCGTTATAAGTAGACAAAATGTACATTTACCTGTATACCGTCGGAGCAACATAAACGAATTAAACGTGTTTTAACTGTCTGACGTTTTCATAATCGTGAGCTGGATATGGCTCACGTGTTCGGCACTATTGTATCATTTTAATTCAGTGAGAGAGTAACTAGGTCAGCCGGACTGCACTTGCTCACTAGTGAAGCATCTCTACTGTGGATTGGCTAAGCTGCTGTACCATTAACAGAGTCATCTTTCATACTCTTAACGAGCAAATTTCCGTTTTACGCTCAGCTTTTTTCGCCCAGGTTAACCTACTCAATGCTTCAATAAATTCACTGTTTCGATCGATATGATGTACGTCTTCATTAACCTCCGTGACATTACATTCAAGTTACGCTAGTCGCCTAAATCTATCAGATCAGATATGGGTTGTCTGTAGCCAATTGGGTTCACACATACATACATGCACACAGAGACATAGGCAATTCTGTTTTTCGAGGCTACATGCGCACTTACCACCACCAGCAACAGCATCACTGTCGTGCTGACGATCCCGATTGTCGTGGACGGGAAAAAGATATGCTGGACACATCCATCAGTGTGAATACATGGATGCGTGAATGCAAGCAAGTCGACATTATCAATACATTCTGGGAAAAATTACCAAAATCTTCCTGGTTAAAGGTAATCTGTGAACCTGTTTGATCATGTGTGACTGACCGGGTAGATGGGAAGCGATCCGGTAAAACCGGATGGAACATAATCGTGCCTGTGGATGTGCACATATAGGTGTACAAATGCGCGAATGAACCAGCGAGCGAGCCAGTTTGGACGTGCACATACCCCCACCAGGGTGAACATGGTCGTGCACACAAATTAACAAAAGGATTCCTTGCCTATCTCATTAATCAACATCATGCATTGATAATAAATGACAGTCTGGACACAGGCAACACAACAACAACAACAACAACAACAACAACAGCGATAGTCATGACAACAACAACAACCATTAAAGCAACCGGCAAAAGTAGCCAACTGTGATCCAGTTCAGAGCCAACCTTCTGTCATACCCAAAACTCTCAACTGGGAGTCCCAGCCACCCTGACTGAATCCGGTAGAGAGCTCTTCACTGACTGATTTGGTTTTGATCTTCAATGCCCCGCGTATCGATGAATATGAGCGAAGTTGTTACCTTCAGTATAGAACCCGAATGGAACATACACGCATGGGGTCAACAGACCCATTGGTATTAACTTATTTAAGATGAGAACTGGTTATGGACCAGCATCAACTCAAGAATGACTATACGACCAATGCAACTAAATTCATTGAGCATTGGCGGTCACTTTCGCTGGGAAAAGTACGCGAGTAAACGAATGGGCAGAAAAACCCTTCACTCCGAAAGGGAATTTCAAAATCCGGTTATTAAAAATTGGATAGAAAGCTTCATCTGTGTCACTGGAACCGATAATTTGGTTTATGGTCACTTCGAATTGCACGTTGGTCCAAGGATGTACAATGAAAAGCTGAAGTCAGGAAGAATATATATGACCAGAACCATGAAATAGCATTCTGTTGATTTCTGGAACGTTTAACATTAAAGAAACAGGTTGCATTAAAATTGCATCGGTTCTCCAAAAATACAGACGACATGAATACTTCTCTCATTTCTGATAGCCAAAGTGCAAAAATCCCGAGATCACGAAAGCGACACCAATAACTAGATTGTCTTCTAATGCAACAAAATGTTCACTCTGTACTGTTATCCGGTCGAGTGCGCAAAAATTCACGATCTTATTTCTCGAAAGGAGAGACTTGGAGTTTGTATGCGCACTTGCATGCTGTAATCCATACAAATAAAAACTGAAAACAATGAAAATTTCCGTTGATCCGCTTGTATTTGAATAATCGACAGACACAATGGCCAGTGTATATGGAAATCTAGTGCGCTTTTCTCAGCTCAGTGAATCGATCGATTGTAGATTTAGTGACCGGATAATAAGGCCAGCACTGGCTTTACTGCTCTTCAGGAATCGGTGTTTTCATTCTCCCAGAACAAGACTATGGTAGGCAGTTAGCTTCAACACTGCAAGCAGAATATGGTAAATGATCTGCTAAGTTCCTTTCTCATGTTACCACTGTACTGAACCATACGTTGGAAACTATCGGCAGACTGTTTCCTCTGATCTGTTATGAGCATAATCACCCCCAGCCTGTTGTACTCGTTCGATAGTCTTTAAAACAGGGGTCAAAAAATAAGCTAAAATTGATTAATTGCCAGTTTGCGGATACAAGAGTCGAAGCGATCATACGCATTGTTTGCGAACTTAACCGAACACATTGAGAAATCATCGCAATTACGAGATTTTCCATGCGGGACAAATTGCCCAAGGCTTTCACTTATTTCTGTGCTAATACTCAAACGTGAGAGTCGACACGGCAAACAGCGAGAGGGCATTTTTGTTCTTTGATCTCATTTGTCTTGTAAACACGTTTACTGATACTGGGATGACTAATCTGGGAGAGCAGATTCATGAACAGTTGCACATTATTGGGTCACGTGCAGACAAACACTGTGGGTTATTTATTATTTTATTTTTCAATTTTTTACTCTTTACTTCATTTTCATTAATGAAATAGAAGAGTATATCATTTTTCAGGAAGGGGCCAGCGGCCACCAGAGAGCTGGTAATTGGGGAGGATGGCCGGAAGTGGAAGGATTCGAACCGGCGACCTTGACATCCAAATGCCGGTTTGGACTGACTTCATTACCACTTTTTAAAAAAATTTCCCAGTCTAAGTATGAACTGAAATGCTTGTGTACAACATTATTGGTGGACAAGTGAAGATATCAACGAGTCACAAAGAAACGGGAGATAAAACTCCCAGAAATCAATCGAGGGGATTGTTAGAGAAAACAAACTTGCGACCTACCATGCAATTTCTTCCCAGTCCGAACCATTTTTCTTCCTATAAAATAAGATAAAATAAACCAGTGATAGGGGTGTGGAGTTGATTTGTGTAAATTGATTGGGTAAGTTAACTCTCTCTCTCTCTCTCTCGCTTTCCTTTCCTTTTGCCCTCTTTTTGAGTTTGGCACGCGGCAATAGATATCAGGTGACTCAGGCTGTATTATTGTCCCATCTTTTCCCATTCTCACGGGGATTTAGACAGAGGTGGATTACTTGGTTTATGACTATTCTATCTCGGAATCGGTGAAACTTCTGCAAGTTTTGAAAAAAGACCTGGATGAACAAATAACGTTTGTTATCGTCTGATAGTTAGCAAGCTAATCGAACCAAAAAACTCATAGGACTTTGCTTACCGGTTGTGAACCGCTCGTGAATAAGCAAACACAGGGCTGAAAATTTCTCGCTCGATAGATCCGAATTCGCGTGCACAGTAGAAGATATGAAGCGTGAATGAACCATGAAGATCGTCATTACCGACGAGGAAACTTTTATATTTCGTACAAAGGATTGCAGACCGCAAAGCGTGAGTACGGGTCAATATTTCATCTTATTTTCCGCTTTTTCTTCAAGAAATTTAACTTTAGAATATCATATTATGAATGAAAAAATAGAACAAACTATTTGGACTTCTCATTTTTTGAATGCATCTTGAGTTTTGCCTGGAAGAATTTGGAGATGGCCTCACAGAATACAGCAAATGCATAAAGAGTAGTTTTCACCTTAGATATTCAACGCAGACCGTATTGTTTACTTATCAGATCGTTTTTCTTTGGACACCTGGAATAACCATTCACATTTTTGATCAGATATATTTCACAAGACTTTAACACTACTAGAAAGGGTCCCTGACCATTTCAGTGCCAATAAAATGTGAACTTGATCGGCGAAGTTGCAGTCTTACCCCTTTGAGTAAACGTTAAAATGCCAGACTATTAATTTCTTGGCCAACGCCGATAA
>LUCM01002016.1:42466-92751 GCA_008360955.1 Fasciolopsis buskii | reverse complement strand
TGGAAGGATTCGAACCGGCGACCTTGACATCCAAATGCCGGTTTGGACTGACTTCATTACCACTTTTTAAAAAAATTTCCCAGTCTAAGTATGAACTGAAATGCTTGTGTACAACATTATTGGTGGACAAGTGAAGATATCAACGAGTCACAAAGAAACGGGAGATAAAACTCCCAGAAATCAATCGAGGGGATTGTTAGAGAAAACAAACTTGCGACCTACCATGCAATTTCTTCCCAGTCCGAACCATTTTTCTTCCTATAAAATAAGATAAAATAAACCAGTGATAGGGGTGTGGAGTTGATTTGTGTAAATTGATTGGGTAAGTTAACTCTCTCTCTCTCTCTCTCGCTTTCCTTTCCTTTTGCCCTCTTTTTGAGTTTGGCACGCGGCAATAGATATCAGGTGACTCAGGCTGTATTATTGTCCCATCTTTTCCCATTCTCACGGGGATTTAGACAGAGGTGGATTACTTGGTTTATGACTATTCTATCTCGGAATCGGTGAAACTTCTGCAAGTTTTGAAAAAAGACCTGGATGAACAAATAACGTTTGTTATCGTCTGATAGTTAGCAAGCTAATCGAACCAAAAAACTCATAGGACTTTGCTTACCGGTTGTGAACCGCTCGTGAATAAGCAAACACAGGGCTGAAAATTTCTCGCTCGATAGATCCGAATTCGCGTGCACAGTAGAAGATATGAAGCGTGAATGAACCATGAAGATCGTCATTACCGACGAGGAAACTTTTATATTTCGTACAAAGGATTGCAGACCGCAAAGCGTGAGTACGGGTCAATATTTCATCTTATTTTCCGCTTTTTCTTCAAGAAATTTAACTTTAGAATATCATATTATGAATGAAAAAATAGAACAAACTATTTGGACTTCTCATTTTTTGAATGCATCTTGAGTTTTGCCTGGAAGAATTTGGAGATGGCCTCACAGAATACAGCAAATGCATAAAGAGTAGTTTTCACCTTAGATATTCAACGCAGACCGTATTGTTTACTTATCAGATCGTTTTTCTTTGGACACCTGGAATAACCATTCACATTTTTGATCAGATATATTTCACAAGACTTTAACACTACTAGAAAGGGTCCCTGACCATTTCAGTGCCAATAAAATGTGAACTTGATCGGCGAAGTTGCAGTCTTACCCCTTTGAGTAAACGTTAAAATGCCAGACTATTAATTTCTTGGCCAACGCCGATAAAAAAAACTATACTCTCCAATTATGTGTTTGATGTAATTTCACTTTTATGTTCATAAAATACAGATGTTTCTATTACTGTTCTGCTCGTCATTGCTAATCTCTTCATCCGAATGGACTTTAACACCGTAGTAGGGGTTCTACGGTCGGCAGTTATTCGACCATCACAAGAAGCATTTTATATCCCCCTGCCTTGGATTAGATTTCTCAATTTGCAGTTACACTCATTTTATAGGCTGATACGAACAGTTAACTACTTTGCTTAAATGAAACCTAACAAACTCTTCCTAAGGACTTCTTCATTCTGTTCAGCTTAACACACAACAGAAAATTTCTTTCACTTTGAAGGAATTTTTTCAGTCACCCTGAACAGTTCTCTTAAGGCGCCGTACTGAAAGTTACTAAATAAAATAATATTAGTGTTTGTGGGACTTCCGAATGAAACGGAACTCATTTGTGGATCATGCTTGAGAAAATGCACAATACTTTCTTTTCAACCAGATCTTTTTTTCCTTTGCTGTGAACTTTTTCTTATGAAGAACATTTAATTATTCGATATTCGATTAATCGTTCCATTCCACGAAAGCCATGCAAATCACAAGTTCGTGAATTGGCTGCTTTCTCGCCCGGGTTCGGATTCATTGAACCCACATATCATATGCCTTCAACGGGTACAGTCTACGCAGATTTTAATCACCAATCCTGTGTCACTTAGTTCGTTTTTCCCCTGAAACAACTCCGACTGAGGGGATTTCTGTTCATCCCAGTTCTCCCACAGGAGTACGATTCACGTAACCTTGTCACTTAGCTATTTATTTCTGTTGTCAATGCCGCTTAATCTAAGCTATCGAACGTTATGCAAAGAAATTCTGTAGCAAATTTAGTGCATTTTTCATCTGATATAGACGAAAAAGTTTTAACGAAAACTGATTTTTTTTACCACTACGTAATCCAGTCCGAGAAGCATATACATCCAAATTTCCACCGATGGATGAAACTGTGACCAGTCTATGCACTAAGAAATAGATGATTGTTTATTCTGTTTGGGAACTTCAGCCACTGAAATGCGACCGCATGAACACTGCTCGGCTCTCAAAACCTTCCTTTTGCATAAAAATGACTTCGAATCTCTACACACGATTGTTAATATCTGTTTGGTGTAACCTGTTTGACCCCACGAGAGAAACTGATAGAGGGATAGGGTAAAGGGTTTTGTCAGCGCCCAGGCAGTGGCCCGAAATGATCAACGTTTATATGTGTACATCCTAATTGGATAAACCTCGTATAAACAGAATGCTTGAATCAATCTAATTAGCCCTTTTGCATAGATATGTGTGCGTGTATGCTTGTGTGTGCGCGAGTGCACGCCTTATTTATCACACTGAGGTAGAAAACCAAACTGATCTTCCTCCGGTGGGCTCATTCATGCATAACTGTCATGCGCTACCGATTTGACAGTCTAACGACGATTGTGTTCTATCTGTGTTTATACCTACGAGAATAGGCTACAGTTTGGGATCACGTGGTCGGTCGGTTCCCTAAGACGACCGCTTGCGCCTGAATGTAAATGAGGTGTGTTCGTATATTTGCCACTGTTGCGTGTGTATTTGGAAAGACCACGGATCGATTATGACCCGAAGGTGAACAATGAAAGAGAGAAATAGGCCCCGTAACAAACCGATGAAAACCAATTAAGCGGGTAATAAATAGTAGTACTAGTCCGTATAGATTTATTTTTACCAACTATACACATTTCCAAGAAGCGACCTGTCCTCAAAAGTTTGCGGACACGTCTCCATCCTACTCAAATCTGTTACATTAGAAGCGACGATAATGGCCATAATAGTTATAGTATTATCTCCCCCCCCTTACCAATGCCATAACTGTACATTATTTTCGGGATAAAGGTTGTGCCCAATTTAGGGCTGTTAAGTGGGGAACTTAACCAGAAGATTCGAACCTGCGACCCTCAAGTTTAACGGTCATGAGTTCCACCGTTTGAGCGTCGCCGGT
Source organism: Fasciolopsis buskii (assembly GCA_008360955.1). Taxonomy (NCBI): domain Eukaryota; kingdom Metazoa; phylum Platyhelminthes; class Trematoda; order Plagiorchiida; family Fasciolidae; genus Fasciolopsis; species Fasciolopsis buskii. The sequence goes on along the minus strand of LUCM01002016.1, from coordinate 89,524 downwards.
AAGTAGTAGTGGTAGTAGTGTCGGTGGAAATATTAGTATTGAAATTCAAGACAGTAGTAGTGGCAGTAGTAGTAGTGTGGGGAGTGCTGACTTGACCATTCATCCGTAAGTGTCGGAGAAGGCAACGTGGGATATAAAATCGAAAGCCAAGTTGTTTTCTGTCAAAGATACGGTGAATGAGCAATTATTTAACTGATGAGACATCAAATAGCGGTAATCGGACTAAGAATGAGACGACAAATGTGAACCCTCTCTGTCAAAGTGATTTACCCTATACTTAAGAGGACTGTTCGTTGTGCGAAATGAGTGACTTAAATGAGGGAACCGTTAATCTTCCAGATCGAAGCAATAGCGTCGCAAGCTCACCCATTCGCTCAACCATTCCTACTTCGCCATTTCGGTTGGATGGGCTGTAATAGGATGAAGGAACTTGTGACTTTTGGACGCAAATGTCTCTTTCATTCATTTGGCAACTAGTATATAGCGACCATCTCAGTTTTCTCCCATTACTGCGACGCCGTCATCTTCGTGGATGAAAGCCTCTGATTATTCTTATTAACCTCTAGTGCAAATACCAATAGTGGAAATATGCTTTAGCCGGTCACATTTTCAGGTATCAGGAAACTGAAAAATTGAGATATGAAAAGAGCGGAAATCAGCCTTCATTAGGGTTAGAGATTACAAAGTTGGATGGAAGGGAACCTGCCTGAACATTTCAAATCACGAATACCGGAATCAATTCAGTGCTTATTTTGGGCATCAGTGATTGGTAAATTGTGCTGAAGAGGGGGACAGACGACATAGTACATTGTTGGTACATAGTTGCAGAAATCGACAACCTCTTCAGAGTAGCATTCCCCAGTCCCCAGCAGGAAGACAAGTATTCTGCATGCGATACAGACTCTATCAGATTTCCTTCACAAACCCGGTAAAGGTGAGGGTAAAAATTGTGTAGGCGGTTTTTCTCCCGCTCGGTTGCTGAATGTTCAATACTTAATTGAGTGAGCTTGATTACGTGTTGCAGTTGCCTGCTGAGTTTATTGAGGGCGAGAAAGAAAATGCTCTCAAATCACCGATAATCCCATTCTCTGGATATGTCCTAGTTGGGCAAAAGTTTTCGTTATATTTTGTCCCCTATCTGTGTTTCAGTGAGCTTCGTTGCAATTTGAAGCCACCATATCAGACAAAGTAACACTACTCGTTCCCAGTGGGAGTTGCCCTACCCATTATAGACTTGTAAAGAATACGCCTGTCTGTTGTTTCCACGATGTGGTTTCAGATGAACGTGGACTGTCAGTGAATGAGACTGTTGAATCCCTTGCCTGTCTCCCCTCATCAAGGATAGTCTGCCAATATCAAACTGTTTTGTCGTCTACCCGAAATGGATGATTGACTTACTGTGTCCAAATTTCATCTCGGGGCATACGTTTTTGACATGGCTGGGATCTTGCATAGTATGCTAGGGCATATATATGCATGTACATACAGACAAAGTGCATCTGTGTTCTCATACATGTTCACACAGGTACAAGCTGGACAAGATACCACAGTGGAAGGACACGTTATGGGTGGTCCAACGAGTTGGCGGGTTTTTAAAAGAATTAATTTTTAAGATACCTCAAAAAAACGAACGTATTCGCACGTTCTTGCTATCTCTCCTTCTCCCTGTCTTTCTCACCATTGTTACGTAAAGATCAGTCAGTACACACAGTGAAAAACAAGTGTGTACAGACAACACCCGAAGCAAAGTCTGATTCACCATACAGTGACAGTGGCACAGACGACGCTAGCGTACGGGAACTGGAGTCCATGTGCGAAAGAAAAAACCCTAACGTCTCACGATATCGTTTTGTGTATTTCTGGAGTTGATCGTTCACGGAGTGAAATGAACTAATTTGGAACAGCTGAACATCTGCACTTCGTGGTTCGTGTGGTCGTCCCTTCGTACAGGATACTGATGTCCTCCCTCTGATCGGCCTGTTGAAACAGTCATCGTACGAATAAAGTACAAAATGAGGTCACGGTGACGGAACGAAACAAATCGGTTACAGGTTTTTCGAAATGTTAACCAATGTGATTTTCAGTCTACGAGACGAAAACAATCATGACAACCGGCAACAGTGTCGTTGATCACCAACTGATTAGTAATTAGCCCAGTAAATGTGTTAGTTAATTTACTTTTTTTGTCAATAGGATTTTGCCCATCGCGCACAGTTTTCAACTATGTGATAACTTGTTTTAAAGCATATGTTCTTAGGTGTGCTTTGAAGAAGTTTCACTGGTAACTGGTGAATGAGTAAGCTTCCTAAGGTATACACCATTCATGTTTCGTCAAAGCCGCATGAAGATGAAAACTGGGTTTTTATTTCAAGCCATAAGAAAACAAAACCAGATGAAAGAGAAACTGCTCGATAGATGCGAACAGAACGAATGGACCAGATGGGTAGGCCAATGTTTATGCGGCTGACATGAGGAACTGCGACTTGCTTCACTAGTAAGATCAATAACCAGAAAAAATTACGCTCATTTATTAGGGATTATATGTAACGAGAATGACATAAGATTCGTAGTCAAGAATGTGTGGTCTCGTAAACCAGTCGTTATTCTCCCAACATTCGGCAGCTCGGATGAGATTTTGCGTGTCGCTTTTAGTTCTGGAACTTGACATCAACCGGACTGACTTTCGCGGCCTATGGCACTTGCTTTCTGGTCCTTACCCGTTCAAAGCAAAGTGACTAAAAACAACTACCGGGCATGTATGTTCAACTGAAAACGCCAGAACATTTCAAAGTACTACGAAGTTCCAGTTCTATTATCCCACAGGATTAAGTCCATAATGTTCTATCTATACTATGTGCTATCCGAGAACTTTGCTCCAAAAGCCTACAGTTGCAAATAGCCCTTCACCTGCTAAGAGTTGGATGATTACAGTTTCTCGGGGAAAATTATCTGTTTTTCAAATTGTGTGAACGCCAAAGCACTTGTTAATCATTTCGTCGTCCTTTCGAAGCACCAGTTTACGGTTTGATAAACAATGTTTGACGGTGCTGAAATAAGGGATAATTAGTAGTACTGTCTAAGCCACTGCGATTGAGGACTAACCCTTAAACATTTCCAACTGACGACTATTATAGCATCTTAACTTTGACATGGCTCCTTTAGGTCGTCAGTCGGTGTGACATGTCATTTTCGGGGTAGGTAGTGTTGACAGTTTTCTTCGTATTTTCTATTCTTAGATAGCTGCCACCGTTTCGTCTGGTCCGTGGGCAGTACCTGTGTGAAAGATATATAATGTTTCAAAAAATGCTATAATCTGGGAGCGTAAATGTGAGCTGATTGGCAGCTCGAGTATGTGGTGGGTTGTTCCAATTCAAAAATTAATCGATCGGACAGTTCTTTTAGATTAATGATCAACATGAGGTTTATAATAAAGATTTATATGTCAGAGTATCAATTTATGGTGAAGAAAATCCTTGAATTTCGTCCCTGGTGGATAAACATTGCATTATACTGCCGCGCTGTTCGTATGTTCACCATCAGGCTTTATGCGTGTGTACGGAAGTCCGGTTTCATTGATAACCCTTTGATTCAAACAATCTTTCACTTCAGCGATTCAGCATGGACAAATCTCTATCTAGTTGGTTTCACCGCTCACCAACTGCCCTCCACTACGTTAGCTACAGGCCTTTTCCATAGTTAAAATCTATCAACAAAGCAAGCATATGCGGCCTAACAAAGTCGTGTGGCGAATTTCTGAAATGGTACTAACCATTTGTTGCTTGTTGATATACTGCCCGGTTTTATAATTCCACTAGAATTGATGTGAATGAGAATATAGAGAACAGACTGTAAAACCTTTGCGGCTAGGAACGGTGAACGGCTTAGTTTTAGTGATGGTGGAGCTAATGTGTGCGCGTCCGACTTGCGTGGGTGGAGGGACATCGAACAAAAGTCGGATTGTCAGTTAGGTATGATCTGCTCAAACTCATACGTTCGACCATCCCACAAGTCACCGTCGACCGTGGAATCTATAGTCATAAATCTGTCTGACTTCTGGTCGGTCGGTCGGTCGGTCGGTCAGCCTATCTATTTTGCTCACTACAAGACGGCTCTTCCACTCCAGCTGCAATCCTAGATAACACTGGCATCTAGTCACCCGGAAATCCATCCCCACCCACATTTCACCTGCAAAGAAACATGAAAAAACGACAAAGCAACACTAAAACCAGCAAGTTGGTTTCTAGTGCGCCAAATCGTCAGCAAGTTATCATTCTTCTGACTCTCAAAGTTTTCAATATACATATCGTGAGTAGAGGCAGTCAGAACAGATTGCTGCATTTCCTTTTCGGTGGAACAGAGTTTCTATGTGCTCAGATAGTGAAATTTTGTAAAATAAACGAACTCTTCTATCGGGATTTATTGATGTCCACCACTAGAAGCTGACGAACTACAAGCTCTTAACTTTCAGTACACTGTTGCTCGGAAAAGGCTGCGTTCGTCAGGCGACTGGGGCGGGGGGAAGCCGTTTGGTGAAATGGTGTAGAATGGGTATCAACGAAGCGACCAAAATGAAATCAAGTCCAGCGGAACTCTGCATCTCTAAGTGCTGGTGGCGAATTTGCGTCTTCGGCTACTGGAAGCCTGAAAAGTTGTTGGTGTTTGTGTCCGCGTGAGTTTGTGCGTTCAGTTTTTTACGACCGTTTTCGATGCGTTGGGCATTGCGACTTCCTGCTCGGCTGCGCCACGAGTGACTCAGTCTCCATGGTGATCATAAAAATGAGCACTTTCGGAGAGGACAAAAGAAACCAGTGATTTGATATTTCTGGGTAAATCCATGAAAACTCCGTAAGGATAGAACTGAGAAATTAAAAGCTTTAAAGGTAGCAGTCCGGCTTGAATGCCTTATGTGTCTTAAAATCTACTCATGATGTTTATGCTAGCTAGCTCAGAAAGAAAATATTTGGAGTGGGGGGCCGTGTTGGGAGAACATAGTGCATCCGTCTAAAGAATCCCGTTACTCGTTACGAGTAACTGTCGATATGATCGCGAGACACGAGGGTTAAAACAATATACAATTCTAACTGGCTAAGCGTTTGTGGATGACGAATTACGATTTTGGACGTGCTATCTTTTGGAACGAGAAGCGTTCTGGCAGCTAACGACTCGGTGAATCAGTTCTAGACTGCCGATGAATTATTTGTTGCAGCAATTTCCCTACTTCCTCTGCATAGGAATGGTGATCTCAAAACTTAAACGGCTGGCAGCCTTCATTTCAGCAATTCAAACACGGATTTCTCCGTTGTTTGGCTATGCCTGACCGTGCCTGTACTCCTTGCTCGTTAGTGGACCGGCCGAACCACGTGTCTATCCATTGCTACTGAAATACCAAATATTTTAACGGGTGAAATTGGCGGACGAAATTTCCAAAGCAGAAACATTTTCTGATAAACTAAAGCATATCGAAACAAAGTCATTTTTGGGGATTAGCCCAATGCGTGCATCGAGCGTGCAGTTGTTTTGTCAAGTAAGCTATATATTCTGAAGATTTACGGCAATATTTCGGAGATGTCGACAGCACATGCAGACAACCCTTATGAAACCCATAGTAGTTTGGACGATATCTGTTAACAAAGACAGGCACCAACGAAAATATAATGCATTGTAAGCGATGCGTAGCTGCTACAAATAGTTTACCATTATTGGTGATACTAGGCGAATAAACACAATGATTACTGGATACGAATAAGAGCACCAGGTTTGCCACATTTAGTCTGTTCACGGTAATTGCTTTGTGCCCCACTGATATGAAATTTCTGGTCATGGAATTATGACAAAAATAAACAAAAATGACACTCAACCCGACCACTGGTATCTTGTTCTCACAAATTCGAAATCTGACTCATCTAAGACGGCCACGTTTTTCTGGTTTCTAAGGCAAATCACAGTGGCTGTTTATTGGCTCGCTCTACGAGAAGAGAACAGTCGAACTTTCATTGGATCTTGCGAGCAGAGCCAATTTTTTCCCCAATCTCAGGTAGTTCGGAAACAAACCGAACAGTTTTGACACGGTTCAGGAATAAATTGAAAAAAATATATTGGCAACTGTTTATTACTCATCTCGAACTGAAGGAACAATACTGTCCAGGATGCGCTCCGCAACCAACAATTCCTTTGTCCAAAAGGTGCGTGCACTTGTCGGGCTTAGTTCCGCACAGACTGGTGCTCACAGTGCTGATGACACAGATGATAGTTGTCAGAAAATGTCAAATTATTCTTGAGTGTCAGGGACATTTAGCTCTCAGTCAGCCCCCGAAAAAGAAGAAAAGCGGCGCCAAATGTCCAATTTCCTCAGGTACAGTAAAAACAGTACATCTTCTGTTGTTTACCCGTAAAATAACAGACATCAGAATTAGTCTCTCCCACCAATTGTTGCTCATCGCGCCAGCTTGTCCGCTTATCCTCGCAACGTTGGGCTGTGGCAGTCGATGAGGACGAGCGCTCGAAAGTGCATGAGGACGACACAGCGGCTTGAGGGGATAACGAAGGAAATTTGCCCGATATTGTGATTAGCCATTGTATTCCAACTGTGATATATCACTAGCCAATCTTTACTAGACATGTTCGCCTTCCCCTGCCGACCGTTAGACAAACATAACATGATGGAATGGCCGCGGACAAGAGGTGATGAGTCAGACCGAGTACAGAATTCCGTACAATTTGTCCGGTGTCAACGTCAAACTCTACTGGTCCGCGTGCTTGGACGAGATTTCGGCTCGACGAATGGTCATCATGCGATGTCTTTGAGTGTATCGTTTAGGAAAGCTTTCGGGTTTTCACAAGTTTATTCATACTGAATGGTCAGTGGTTGGCTAAAATGTTGCACCTTTATACACATAAAGTGAATAAAGTGAATACGAAAAGAACTCATTATCGGGGATGACCAGGTTGTTTTAGTGATGAACGAAGTGACTCGCGGTGCCCGGCTCGAATTCCGCCAGTGTTGGTCAGCTGCAAAACCTTTGTGTTTCTTTGCAATAACAAATGCAACATAAGCTAAAACGCTGACCAAAACGCTATCGCATAAAGGTAGCCCTGTGAATGTTCAATCTTTGCGCCAAATATGCTCAACACTAATCGGAATCTAAGAGCCAACTATGTTGGTTCCAACAATAATAATGCCCTGTTTTTAAGCTTTCGACACGCGTCGATTCAGGTCAGCAGTTACTGGTTTCCATGCAATTCACTGGGGACAAATTTTCCGACACCCGCAAATGGATCTAAATGGGTTCGATTAGCTTTTTGTGGGAAATGCAGAAACAATATGCTTTCAATATTTATCTTTATGAAGCACACTGTTTTAGGCCACCAAGAATGGTGGAAATACTCTCAAGCGAAGTGAAAACCGGGCAGATGTGAATTGTTTGAGGCATTTATTTCGTGAAAAATATGACTAACTACTTAACTGTCTTCCGTCTCCTGCTTGCATTTTAGGGGAATGACAGGCTGCTCGTTGTTATTTTTGCGCTAGAAATCGTACAGTCCACGGGCAATAATTTCAGATCGAACTCCTGCTGACAGAAAGTTAGTTTTATTACTGCTCAGAGACAAAACACGGAACAGCTCACGGCTAGGTATGGCCTACAGAAATGCACAGTTTTTTATTGATTTTCGATCGTCTTGGATGTTTTACATTGAAATATTATTTGCGCATGAGTCAAGGAAGTCGAGCGACCAAAGCTGGCTGACGAATGATATTGTCATTTAACCTGTCACGTGGGTACGCCACGGGTTCGTCCTTACCGACACACGCATCTTCTTGTTTCTGGTTTGGTGTTCAATTAAATTTTTCTTGCCGTCTATCTGCTTTAGTTTGTCATGTGCAGAAGAAGATCGTTTGGGTGTTTCTCAAGCCCAACCACCACAGAATGGTGCTACAATGTAAATGTTCACTCTCACAATTAGTGGCGAAGAGTGTAAAATGATCAGGCAAAACGTAGATAAACCGATTATCAGTAGAATTAGGACCGACACGTGATTATAAACCCGAATGCGTATCGCTTATTACACCTTAACTGGGGAATTTGGAATCTGTCATACATCTTTAACGAGATCTCTCTGGATTGACGAGAAAACAAAGCAAATTTAAAGCAGACATTCGTCCCCAATCTTTATGAAAGACTAGTTGTCCCCATGGAGTCTGGTATTGTTCTTTCATTAGAAACCTCATGTTCCAATGAAACAGAAAATTTTGCGCTCCCTTAGTTGCCCCGATTTAAGACCATCAAGTCTCACACGTGATCTCTTCTATCCTAATCAGAACGAGCACGCCTTTTTATGCTCGCGAACTTTCGGCCTGCTTTATGGTGCACGACAGTTGTAAGTAAAAATTTTGGTACCTATGAATCTTCTACCTGATACATGTTGTCATTAGTTCCGAACGCTACTCATGTTCTATACTCATTGACATCAGTCATTACGTTTAAATAGATTTATTGACTCTGACTAGGTTGCAATCTTTTTATCATGGGAACCCTTGTTTTTGGTAGTGATTAAACTGGATGGAGATTTCACGGACGGAGTAATTCAGCTAATTCTTTTGAAACATTCCACTAGTTGCAGTTAGGAGTATTATTTTCAAGCATGCGTTGCATATCCAGCAAAGACCCTTATGGGCCATCTGCCACGGAGTTTTAGTTTCGGGTCCCGAATAAGTTGGAAGTGATGTCATTTGTGAGCTAACATTGTTTATTGTCCTATCTGCATCCGGCGATGCTAATCGAACGAAAATCAGGGGATTGGTATTCAGCCGAATAGAGAACACTAATTATTAATCACCAAAAGACTGTCCGTCATTGAATCAGGCTTATTAGTCAGAAATAGGAAGAGATTGGAATAATGAAACCTTGAACTGAGGTTGTCGGTAAAACAATCATAAACATCTAACTTGTGTTTGAAATATTTCTGCATTCACATTCCACAGTAAAACAATGGTTGTGCTTTGATTCGTTTTGTGACGTTTCTTATCCATGCCAAAGGCGCAACATCACCCAATTCCATTTTTACTCTCACTGAATTACAACTATTCTGAAGCTGTGTGCACCTAAGTCTTTGTTGGCATGTAATATGATGTTCTCCGAATATGAGACTGAGACAGTTGAAAAGCCAGATAAGTGAGCCACTAGTTCGACTGCCTAATACCGTCTTCATTGCCACCATTACCATATCCCGAAACCCACGAGTATTAATAATAAACCGAATCAATACCTGTCACTAGTTGGTCACTGCACCCACCACTACCACCACTACCAACATCATCATCATCATCATCATGTAGTAGTAGTAGTAGTAGTAGTAGTAGTAGTAGTAGTAGTAGTAGTAGTAGTAGTAGTAGTAGTAGTAGTTCTTCCCTAACATCATCGACATCATCAGCCTCATCATCAATACTTTCGTCATCATCATCATTTACATCAACAACAACATCATCATCATCATCATCATCATCAACATCATCAACCTAATCATTAGTATGAACCTAATCCTGCTCATCGTCATCATTCTCATCATTACTATTAACATCAATATCATCATCTTGATCATCAGCCTCCCCATTACCATCACCTGGAGCAGTGTCTGAGTTAGTGGCAATATTTTATTGTGTATTATTTGTGCACATTATTTCTGCACATTACACCATCGTCACTTCTGATATAAAATAATCTCAATTAATTTTTCTTGTTACGTGTTTCCAAATGAAATGAATATGTGCTGGAGCTAAGGTAGACTCTAGTAAAGCAGTCGTTGGATATCCGTGAACTTACGCGGACTATCAGGGGAAGTCTGGTCGCTATCCATCCAAAGGCTCAGCTAACCCATGGTTTCTGTCGTCAGTCGGAGAACATCTAGCCATCGGAATCCCGGACACACGCATACATGCACATAATCTACACGCATAAGTGGGCTCAAGATCACTGAATCGGCAACTACTCAACTTCAACGAGTTGAACTGAAGAGGCGTGAATGACAAGCATCCGGTACATTTGATGCGATTGTCATAGAAACAAACCTCGTAGGGACGTGTGCAACTGAAATGAGTAGTTTATTTATTTCATTGTTCTTTCACCTGCGACTGTTGGTGTTGCGTGAACGCCGTGTCTCCTGTATGTCTGTTATCTGGGGACAGAGAAATGCAATGTTACTTCTATACACATTTCTCCTTGTGTCTGCTCTGCATTCACAAATCGTTGTATTTGTTTGATCAATCAGGGGTAGGGGTTGCAATTGTACTCACCCGCCCTGGGTTTAGTTTGTTAATCTAGACTGCGTTGCTTTCAAAGCAAGTGAATAAATCATATTATTACCAACAAAATGAGAAATTGCTTTGAGATTAAAATCAGAAGCAATAAATATCAAGTTCTGAAGATCAGCCAGTGTTTACTTCAATTACATAGACAGATAAAATTGAGGAAACTTGAGAAATTGTTGTTCACTCTGCTTACTGACATTTCAAAATACAAATAGAAATTGAAAACGGCATGATTCGTACAAGAATGGAAGGATGAAATGTACTCGGAATCACACGACTGGTTTCGCGATTGTTCCTGTTCGTCAGGTCTGCTGGAGAGCAGATTAGCGGATACGAGGGACAAGTGAGCCATAAAAACTGCGAGGCCGAAAAAATGGACCCGGGCTGGTTTTGTCCTTTCATTCCTATGCGAAGCATTCTACTTATCTATGTACCTAGAAGGATGCCCTCTTTCTAATGATCACTTTCGCCTAACCGACGGGAAACTACCGATGAACCACCGTGTAATTCCTGAGTGGACTTATCATTCCACGAACGTTATTGCCAATTCACGTAAGGACCCAGTTCCCAAAATTAACTTTATTTTCTTCCGGCATATTCCCCTGGTGTTTGAATTGGATTGCAGCCCAACTAATTGAAAATCCAGACGACTGTGTGGTCTTGAAATAATAACTGCACACGACGCTCTTAGTTGCGAAGTTCCAGATTGCTTGACATATGACCGAACTCAGATTACCTCGATTAGTTTGAAAGCTTAAATTTTTTTTGCATCTGAAGCGAGATCATAAGATTAGCAAGTGCAAATCTACTGGTTGATGTTTTCTGCTTTTACCAGAAGATGAAATATTCCAATCCCTTCCACCTCTAATTTCTACGCACTAGAGAAAATGGTTAAGCAAATTAGAGAGTTTCACTTCGACACTGGCCCGGCGGACTTACTGAATTAGTACGTCATCCACTTGTCAAACAAACTCACCCACCCACTCACTAGGCAAATTCAATCAGTGAACCTCTCTCTCTCTCTCTCTATATATATATATATATATATAAAAAGCATATATATGCTTGTTTTGCTTCATAACCTATCCACCGAATCATCCTCATTCATGCGCTTGATTGACTACCCTTCTGACTAAACCCTTCACTCGCATACCTCAGGTCATCCGGTCAACCACACCCTTTGGATGTGTTATGCTCGAGTTACGTTCTTGTTAGAGTTGATCAGTAGTACCGCCCCCAAGGTTTGAACCTGGAAGGCATCCAAGTTACCACTGCATCATCCACCTTCCGTTGAGGGCTGATCAGAATTGTCGGCACTGGTTTGTTCAGGTATTGTCCGCAGTCCCATGTAGCAATGTCCCTTCCACATAATTTATGCTTTTAGCACGTCATAAAGGATGTTTTCAGCCATTTAGACTAACGTGCCTGTCATAATCCGATCATTTCAGGTTGAATAGGCAATCTAATGTGTTGCTCACCAGTCGCCTAGTAAGTGGGGCGCTAGCAAAATAGCCTTTTGTACTCGTATCATTTTGATGGCACTGTTACTGCAAGCCCAAACGTATTAGGCATAAAACCATATTTTATTTTTCTCACTTCGAGTCATTGGGAAGCTTTGGAGCATTTCGGTCAAATAGGTACGGTGGTTTCGCGCTCGAACTGACCGTTTCCTCACACACGCCATCCCATGCAAACATCGAATTGCCTATTCTGGTTTGGCACCATAGGTATTCGGTTGATTGCCTCAATAGGCACAATTTTTAAAATACAAATCAGATAATCAACCTCTAATTTATGAACGTCTTATCCCCAGGCCCCATCAAGTGTGACGCCATGGAGACCACACTCCTTTGCCTTGGAATTGCCACTGGTAATGCAATCGATGTGTGACTGTTGTCTGAAAGCACACAGTCAAGATTTCTAGGAATCGTTCTATCACTGGAAAGAAAATGCGTAAACTTGGGAGCCTGTTCATCGGAACGTAAACTCTCACGGTAAATAACAGTACCCATAGTTGCGCAAATCGTTATTCGCGCATGAAACACGGAACGCAAGTTATGCTATAATTTTATTCTAATTTGACAGAATCGTAACGGCAGTACAAATTACTTGAATGGATAACAAGCTTTTTCTAACACTTTTTAGGCCTAGGCTAATCTTTGCTGGACAGGAAGCAAATTTATGGTGATCTGGGAATTGGCTCCACGAAATCATGCCAAATCAAGAACTACTGTCATGCTAGGTTCAGATTGAAAGATACCTCGGAACCGCTAAAGAGGGTACAGTTTCCTGAGGAGTCCTTAGCACACCGGGGACTCGAAACTCAATGAGATCGATGAGAAAATGAGTTCGATCATTTGTGACATTTTTTAATTAGAAGTTGCGAAATAAGGTCAGTATGACAATGGACTAAGTTTCATGATTAACCAGGTTTGAAGGTGAACAACCGTTTAACCAGGTAATGGAGAAGAAAGTCTGTGATGAGATGATGATTAGTAATAACGAACAGCTCATCAAAATTTTGTCAACTGTCTAACTACTGGCGACGAGCTAATTGTTCACAAATGTTGCGAAATTGAAAAAAGCGATTCCAAAAACAGTTGTTAGGAACGAAATATTTTTCTATAAAGGAGAGAAATTAGACATTGAACAATAAGTTAGGCTGCAGAGAAGAAAGATTTCAGGAAACCCGGAGACCACTAAATGATTTTTGCAGTTTTCTAAACTAAATGAGCAGATAGGTAGTTGTCGGTAATTTTGGAATCGTAGTTTCCTCGTCATCCGTCTAGGGCAATCAGACAATAAGCAAACTTTTCTAATGGATACTAGTTATTAATTGAAGCATGAACTAAACAATGCGAATTAAATCGGAAGCATAAATGACTCAGACTTCTAGACATTAAATCAACCCAGTGCACAATTAATTGGCCACGCATTACGAATGTTGAATTAGCCACTGAAAAAGGGTACCAAATACTACGTTGTTCAGCCAGGCTCTACGACGCATTTGTCGACGTGCTCTTCTACCGATCATTTGCCGTGGATTTCCCTCCCATACAGTTCCAGATGGAGGTAGGCTGCTAATAATTCTTGCTTATCCAGATGGAACACTTGTATAGTCACTCCGAGATCGGTATTGGCGAGTTGAACTGAACTATTTCATTAGAGAAATATATTTTTCTTATTCGTGCAGTCTAGATGTGGATGCCAAGGGAAAAGAATGCGAGTAAAATCCGTCGCGTTACCTACCTAACCGTCGATTTTTTTATCGTAGGATCAGAGAAAAATCCATAGAGTTGGCGTGTTCCGAACATGTGGGTAGAAACTAGGAGCTTGCTAACTTTTGCCATTTGAGCAAAGATAGAAGTGACCGGATGAAGTTGAAAAAGCTGGCGAATCCGGCCAACAGTTTCCCTGATGTCCTTGTTAAGGCCCTGTTGACACAAATTCACACGGATGGATCGAAAATTCTGTAACTTTCCCGGGTCCCGGAAACCTGGACGTTTAGTCCGGCATATGTTGCTCGCTTCCCATTTCCGCTGTGGTGACTGATTCCCGGAAAATTTGAATGATGGCGGCAGTGATACTGGCAATGATTGATACTGATGACAATTGAGTAGGACAAAATTCACTGCTTTACAATCATAACCGCATCACTTGCCAGTCCCACTTTGATTCGCACTCACTGTCTTTCAGACTAAGCAGCCGAATGTGCAGTTTGTTATCCGGGTGCTTAGGTCAACAAGCGAAGAGGGTAGTATATTTTTGCACAATGAAATGATTCAGCAGTAGAGATTGCTAGAATATCGATCAACTGCTCTCCTGTTTGTTGGTGTCCTTTTTGAAAGCTTCCTGTCAGGTGTCGACTGGTAATCAGTCATAAAACGATCACACTGCATACGATAGCGGAGTGCGTAGTGTCTAAAACATGCCGGTTATGCTCTTAATGTGTGTTTCCGATGATCTTTTCTTCGTAATAGAAATTATTATAATTGCAAGTTGATGACATCCATGTCAGTAGATGCGCATGTGTGCACTGGATAGGAATACGTGTCCGTTCATTTGTAAATGCTGTTATTAACAAAGACCAGACAACCGTCTCGTTCACATCGCCAGTCTGGGTCAATGCTGGTCAATCAGCAAAGCACGATCATTACACGATCATTATGTTCTAGATACTAATTCATCCCATTAAATCATTTTTATGGTTTCACGGAACACAATCGTGGGCACATTAGTGCGTTGGCCATTTTAAAGTCACTGATTATCAGCACGAGGACACAAAGATGGGAAGTATTCCAGGAGCAACTTGTTGCTTATCAGCCTAACCTGGGAGACCTGTCCAGACTATAACCTTGACCTCGTTCTAAATTATGGTTACTGCATGTTAACTTAATCTTCTCAGTTATACCCAGTCCCAAGCAATAACAGAAACCAGGAATGGGATCAGTATCAGCAAGCGGTTTCCAAGTGTCTGTTTCTCTGGCTATGTCCTATGATGTGTCAGTAAAAATTTCCATCAATATTTTAAACTGGTGGTTACTGAACAACCCAGGATGGGTTTCACTGTAGCCCTCTTCTGGTCTTTTGTTTCTGTTAAAATAAAAACGATAGTGAATCCATCCACTAGTTGGTCAACATGTGAGCTAGTGTATCAGGGACTGGTAGCCCCATGATGATATTCAAACAGTTAATGTTAATCATAATGACCTGCAAATGATAAGAGCTTTGGGTTCCTCCAACGTATTGCCATAGTTGGCCATCCATTAGAGTTGAGACGACACCATATCCTCACCAATCGAGTATTTGCCTGTATGTCAGTGATCTGCCAGCGCAATTTATGGACAATGCAGCTTCTGAGTTCACTTCACAGGTGCTACCAGGCATTCACGTCAGGTAGTATCCTATGTGTTCCTACGCTTCCCCACAATTGTTTAGTGTAACTAGAAAATGGTGACTGCCAGTCTGATGAATGAAAACTGAGAAATGCATTCTTCCGGAGTTTTTTGTCTATCTGAGTAATATGCATGTACTGAATTATTTCCGTGCATGTCGCTAAATCATTATGCTATTTCCATGTTTGCGATTGTATCTTGGAATGGGTATTACTAGATGTCTCGTCTATATCTTGTGAATAGAAAGGTAGTTAATGATTTCACTGTACTAATTAGTCCGAATGACTGACAACTCACAGATCGTCAGTGCTGCGCCTGTTGCAACTGGTCACAAATGCTGGATTGGGCAAGTAAATCCCACCAGCGTTTGTGATACACCGAAACAGATGAAGTAAAGCAACCATACATTCCTATTGGAATAAAACAAGGCAAAAATTGAACACAGATGTTTCCTGTCAATCAAACTTAACTGTACATGCTGCTGGTTTGTGTTATAATTTACCACGTGCGAACAGATTCGGGGGCTTGGATTCGCAGTCGATCACTAGCCTACAGTCTGACAAACTGACAAGGCCTACCCTATTGCTTGCTACTGTTCGAAAGACCGGCTACTCATTTTCACACAGCTCCAAAAATGCAGCCATTAACTTGTAATAGGTTTGCATTCGTGTGGCAACGAAGTCCCACCTGACGGATGAAAAACGTTGGCAACAATAAAAATAATATCTTCTTGGGTAATAAAAGAAATTTTCGGATGTTTTGTTTTTAACCGATTCGCCAATTTCGTATCAAGTTATACTGCAGAAAATTGTCCTAATGCTAATTGGCACGTTATGGGTTTTCGATGACGCAGTAGCAAATTTCTTAGGCCACGGTTTTCGGGTCATATTCAATTCAGTATTTCCCCCAGGTCAAGACTTATGACCCATCATACGTCTACGCATCGAAATCCGTCCATGAACGTTATTGTTCCTCCCTTTTAGTTACCCGAGTCGTATCAATATCCTCCAGTATTGACCTGATTTCTAGTCCTCACTGGCTAACCCCTTTGGCTGGTCAGCTTGTTTATATTGCATAGACGTTTTTTCTCATCCACGCATTGTGCCAAGTGAGGGGAACTCGACAGCTTGTCGGACCCACAGATGCGGTCCTATTGTTTACCCTCTAACTTTTCACCCATGGCTGAGGTGCGTACTTCTATATTGTAATATCATTGTTTGCAATAATATCGCTGCATTATTGCATATTAGTTTCTTGGTTCAGACAAAATCCGCTTCTGCCGGCGCGTCATTCTGCTAGTTCGATGAGAAGCGGTATAAGGCCTTATCAGGCACAAGAATTCTGTTCGAAATGCTGTATTTCCCCCGTTACATTTCCTGTGACGTGAACTGAGTCTTCACGTGGTTTGTAGAAGACACTCATTTGTATAGCCTTCGCCAAAGAGTGTGGTCATGAATCGTAGAGAACCAAATGTGAATTCTCAGTCCTTGATGATCCACTGAACGTTTAAACCTGGGCATATGCGTGTGTCTATGGGTGTAACTAGATGGATGCACAATAACTGTGTTGGGCGGTTATGAAACTGACAAAAGCAGAAAAGGGATTTACGTGCAGTTTATTGATTGGTGATGATCGTTTTTGACAATCCAGTCTACAGCAAAGTCTTAAGAGTAGTAAGTGGTGGGTGAATGGTTGCTTGCCAGAAGCGGACAAGCATATTACTGATAGTGATCACGGTATCGCAGAAAATATTAATCTAATCGACTATTATTCATTTCACCTCGGAGAAAAAGATAAAACCCAGTTTCAATAATCATTAAAGACCGGATCTTTTGAGTGTGTGCGACAGCATTTGGCTTTGTCAAAGACTTCCCTTGTAATTTTGAAATTTACACAATCGTGCGGTGACCATGGGAAATGGCTCCCAATTTGTAAAGTAAGATTAGCCAACTTTTGAATCAACATTTACAACTGTGGTGTTTGAAGAAATGAGCACACATAGTTCTTTCTTCATTCCATGATCTTTCTGTGGCCGACGATATGCCTTGTATTGTTTGAATGAGTGGATCGAGAAGCGGTGGCCATGACACTACGCTCGGGAAAGAGCGTCCGTGAATCTGATCTTTGGAATCCCAAAGATCTATTAAGTCTGGCCTGATGAAATTTTAGAATCAAACCAGTTTCAGTCTCTCATCCAAATAACAGGCCGGAAATGGACTGAACCACATGGTACCTAGATGCCAAATACTTGTTTCACATGACCATCACCAGTGGGATGCGGTACTTCACACCGTCAGCATCAGTTAGCTTTTAAATTCAGCGACCGTTCGCTTTGATCAGACACTCCTAGGAACCATATGTGTTAGTTAAATGCTGACAGGTTTTGACTACGCAGGATTTACTCACAGTAGTATTGTGCAGATACACAACAACATGGAATAATGTGCAGCGGTGAAAGTAGAGAAACTCAGTGGACCAATGTTTAGACTAAACCAGAAGCAAGTAATTCGTAATGGCCTTTCTGTGATTCACCATCACTTGACTCGATATTACGTCTCTCCTAATTGAGACTGTCTGAGACTCCAAGTCGCTTCAAATGTCAGAGTGATGACAGCCTGGCGGAATTCTGAAGTTAACCGTGTTCTCCCTCTTCGAGTCACGACTGAACATGTAACAAGGAATTAGGAGGCGCTTGTAAAAATGTGTAACGAGATGATAACCGAGTCTCAATGATTTTAAAAATCTTTGATGGTCTTAGGTCACGTTACTCGTTTTTACGAGGTTGTGATTGCGGAATTTCGCGGTCAGGTATCAAATGTTTAATCAGTAGCCCAGGTCGCCTCGTCAATATGCCGATGCAGTTGATGTTCTTCTGTATATACATGTTTCCTGTTAGCCCTTTCCGACAATTCTGGGGTATCCACTAGACGTTTCTTTTACTACTTTTTCTTTACTGATTTCAGGTCTGTCCCTAGAAGAATGGCGTTTGGCTGGAATGGTTTGATCTCCTCAATCTGTGCCTTGGCATTTCTATTCTGTGTTCAAATTTGGTTATGTAATTACACGGAACTTGGCAAAAAAGCTCAGGCCCATGAGTGAACCTGAAGGCAAACGTCATACATCTAGGGTCAAAGATTAGGTCATTAAATTCCAAGTAGTATAACAATGGCCTGGTTTCAAGGCCAAGGGCGTTGAAGAAATCAAGGGTCAGTGCCAATAGCACACTCACAAATGCAGAAGAAAATCACCCACACGCCCTGATGCGATGACCTCGACTAGTAACGAGATGTGTGCGATCTAAGTGCCAAGATCAGCGGTCAGAACCTTGAACTATTATCCGGGTCTTCCATATGGCTACTCTCATTTAGTCAAGCCCTAGGTCTCCTTGATCTGGACACATCTCCGGCGGATTTACTGGCGTTCATTACATCGTGCGCAATAATTCAACTCTCATGAAAACTATATGTTATTAGCAATTTCCTGATTACTTCAAAATGGTTATTGCTCTCAGAGTTTCCGTCAGATTAAATTAGCGCTCCATTTCCGGTCCAGGTTTTTTAGCCAAGGTTTCCATTTGGATTTCCAGCTGAGTTCTAGCAATGTTATATCTTATTTAGATGAGATTCCTATTTCTCTGGTCTCTTATATGACAAGAAGATAAGCACTGTATGACTGCCATCCGACAGCACTTATTTTCGGGGAGGAAGAAGGGTAGTTACGGGCGGCCTTGACGTCCGAGATAGAAAGATAGAGTGACGGGCCAAGGAAGTGAGCGTTTTCGACATCCGTTTATTTCTTGCACAACTGCGACAGCATTTACTGCAAACTGCTGGTTGAATCGTATTCAAAATGGTGCGTCTGTTACAAATTTTTCCTGCTGCTTTGTATGCGGGCATGCACGACAAAAGCGCATGCGAAATATAATCCAACTGACGGAATCAACAGGTGTGTGATGTTACATTAACCATAATACCAGCAACTGTCTCTTATTGCCAAGTTCTGAAAGTTGGACACTAGGCTATATCTCCGAGTGAATATTGAATATTGTCGTGATTTGTGCCTACAAGTAATTAGCCACAATCAATGAAAGTGCTTTCTCAAAATGACGCAGGACTGCACCAGGTTATAGAAATTAGATAAAACAGTATGTGCGCATCAGTAAGCATGTGTCTGTCCTTGACTGTAGAACTCATCTTCCGATTTTTGTGCATACCTAAGTGACAAGACAACTTGGGTGGCTGCTTTGTTTTGACGGAATGACCATTCAAAGCTGGGCATATACACTTTAGATCAAGCCGATCTGACCGGCTGACGACCACATGATCAGACAATACCCTCCCAAACCGCATTCAATCATACAGGTTGTCGCAAAAGACGCCAATTCCACGAGCTATTGCCTGATGAAACCACACGCTTGCGCAGGCTGCGTGTCAGCGAACGGAGACCGAATGACGAGGACTATAACAACAAACATGATGACAAACAAACCAATGACCCATACAGAGACATCATTTCAGATCTGTTGTCAGGATGAGAATTTCATTTAGCCTGTCATAATGTACAAGATGAAAAACGAGCATTTCGCCCTCTCCGTCTCTCGCTCTTTCGATGAATGGGTGGTCAACTCTGTGAGGGTGACATGCTGGTTCCGGGAAAAGGAACGCATGTGCCTACGTTGACAGCTGGACGTTTATTTGTCGGTTTTCGTGGGTGTGTACCGCCTCGCCGGAGCCCGAGCGTGTGCTTACAGCCATCATTCAGCTGTTAACAAACCAACGACGCACAGTCAGTGAGCAAAGACTAAAAAAACTACTGGGCGGGACCAAATGATGCATTGATGTCAAACCTGTGGAATATGCGGAAACCAGATTAGTTCTACCATTATGGCAATCACTTTCGTTTTGATTAAAAGTAAATGCAATAATTTGCCTATCGTCATCATAAGGTACAGCCTTACTATCAATGGTAGCAACAGTGTAATCGTTATTGGCAGGTACTGAGGACAAACAGGGAATATCAGACCAAGTAGAAATATGCCTCTGATGATAAAATGAACCACTAACTAGTACAAAAGAGGAACCTTAGTAGCTTTGGATTCGCTCATTTTCTTCCAATTTACAGAACATCAGAACATGAGATTTGTATGAAACCGTGAAGGCAAACTTTTATCGTCCATAATAGCCTTTCACAGCTGATTGTCTGGTCTTGCTTTGGTGATAGTGAGGGGCAATGTAAAATTTTTCGTAATTATCATTTACTAACAATTAGTTCATGGTTAATAGCTACAATATTTTCCAGACTGACAATCAATACCCAGTGTTCCCAAGTTATCGTTACAAAAGATACAAAAGGACTAACCCGAGTTTTATTCGGTATACTAACCTTGTGTATGATGTCCCATTAAGATAAATGCCTCGGCTAGAGAAAATCCCGAGGACAGTGTGGCAGGGACTGTACAGTTGGCCTCAGAATCCCTGTTATAAGCGAGGAGAATTCTATTAGCATATTTTAGAGCTGAAATCGAACCAACAACTTTACCCTACCAGTTATCGCAATTTCCGGGCGTTAAATCCTGGATGGGAAAATCTTCCGGTGCATGATACGTGACTGACCAAACCACGTGGACAGTGATGTTGACTGGAATTTCTACAACAGCACAAAAACCCACTCGAACAGAAAAATCTACTTCCCGACTGGTCATCCGGCTAGAGTGGGACCACATACCGGGCTGTCGTTCTCACCGCTAACATTGTAGCGGAGTAGTTGACCGCGCAGAAATCGATACAAGCTTTACAGGCCACGAACGTCCAAAAAACGTTGGAGAAAAAGAAAATTAATCCAAAAAGAGTAGGTAAGATCGATTAGTCCGATAAATCATATTAGTTCCTGCGGTGGGGCCGTTTTGTACTCAAGAAATACAAACGGAAATTCTTTCATTTATCCCAAATGTTCCCATACGATTACATGTATTTATTGAACAAATGTTGGTGGTGCCACAGGGCAAGTTGTCTCTTTAGGGGAAATTTGGTATTATTACCTGGGTAAGAACGAACATGTAGTAGAAACTGGAGTGGGTTAACCCATGAGTGAATGTCATCAATTTTTTTGACCAGTCCAAAAGTGCAGTTGATGGGAACGTTGTAATTGGTACAAGATTTTTGTTTGCATCGTTGACTGAACTCAATTCTCAAATTATTCGGCACTGTGCTTACGGAGGTCGGGAAGATTTTGTGTACGTTTACCCCCAATCACACACGAACCCCAAAGCTTGTGTCGAGTGGTTTCTCACTTACGGATTCCGTATTTAAGCTGACAGGTGTTTCAAGGGAAACAACACAAGGTCCTTTAGGACTTAGATCTTACCTTATCAAACAATGATATGCAACATTTTCCACTTGCCTGCACGGTTTTCCAATTGGACCAACTCCGCTTTATCTGTTTTTTTTTCTGAACTCCATTTCTTCTCGTAAACCAAGATGATGCAAGCTAGAAAACATCCCCGATTAAAATTGAAATTTCCAAAGGTTAGACTTTCGTTTAAACGTATGTTTTTGTTCGCGATTAGTTTTCCGATTTGCCGTAACACATCCGACCCGAGACGAGATGACAGAGCCCAAATCGCCACATCGAAAATGATCGATTCTCGGTAGATGCACGAGGAGAACAGTATTCAATTGAGACAAGGGACATTAGAAACCAAGTGCAAACCAGCTTGAATGTTTAAGGTGATCGAAGCTCTCAGCATTTTTTATGGTAATCCGTCATAGGTCACTGATTTTTGGTGAGATCTTGTTTGGAGTTTGGGCGGCGTATTAAAGTATTCCCGATTAACTGATCCTTCTGGGCCCATCTCGTGATTGGCATGAAAACTTCAGCTATTGTTCTGTTTTTAGCAATTACTGAATCATATTAAGGTCAAAATTTGACACTTCAAGCTGCATAAGATAAGTAAAGGTGAGAAAATTCGATATGACATGCTGGTACTTCCACTATTCCGCCCTACCAGTCGTGTATTTTGTCCGGCATATAGTAAAACTATATTAACCATATCCTTTTGTAATTAGAAAATATCAGTTATATTGATTTTGTATCACAGAACTAATCGACTATAAAATTGGATGAAGGAGATTTAAATGATTGGAGAAAATCTGCAAAGGACAATTCGTTTGCATTCTTTCAAGTTTTCGTTGTGAGATTCGATCTTATTGCCTTTTATTGTTTGATTTCTCAAACAATCCAGTCAGCATTTCGTGATATAGTAATAGGAGTGTTATTGGTTACTAATGAAAAAAAAATTACCGGAATCGTAAGATGAGTCGGAGAAAGTTACCTTCTAGCTCTGCAACGACTGGATCATTGATCAATACTGTAGTGGATGGGCAGGGCGCACGAAAGTTTCCGTGCAGTTTAATTTTTGAGTTAAAAATGCGGTAAAAGGAACTGATTCTTGGAGTCTGACAGACGTTCAGACAGATTGTCGAGAACAGCATATAAAGGATATCTGAATATTTTTAATGCAAGCAAATGGCAGATGTTTGGGTGTAGGACGAATTCGGTGCCAAGTGGTTCAATAAACGGAGTGGTGGGAACATGGGTGATCGAAATACGGTATGGATATGACAGTTTCAATTCTCTTCTTGTTAGCTGAATGAGGGGTGAGTTCCCAAACAAGAAAGAGATGCCGTATTTTGGTTGTGCACTACCAGCCACAACATTTCGAGGTAGTCGAGGGATTCAGTTCTGAATAGATGAACTTCGTCGTCAGTGTAAGAATCACAAAAAAGTAAAACCCGAATAAAAGAAAATGTATTCGAAATAAACGGAAGGTTTGAGAGATGACCAAATTGTTCACAAGAGCCCAAAATGAGTCGAAGATTGAAATCAATCTAAGATTTCAAGGCTCAAACAAATTCCGGTTTTGGATTTCCTACAGTAATAAAAGAAGACATTCAACTGAGCCTTGTATGACCTTAAAGACCTTTTAGTCGAGGGTAATTTCTGAGCATAAGTTAGAGGATTTTCGATAAGCATTCAGATTCTTCTCATTAATCGGACAGTTAGTGTATCTGCTGACATGTCTTCTCAGTGATCGTGAATGTCTCAACAAATAAGAGAAACGTCGGACTGAGCTATTTCGGTTAAACATTTACACCCGCTAATCGGCGCTCACGATGGTACATCCGACTGATCTCGTGACCACGTGGGCTATGTCGACCGCTAAGAAACTGAACTTTATGAACGATGTTTTGTAAATACATTCTGGCTGCTAAATTCAACATCCGTCTCAGCAAATGGAAAAATAATAAAAACGTTTCTTTTTGCAATCTTCAAAGAAGTGATAAGTGATCAGCTTCGTCCATCTAATCGAAACCTATGCAGGTAATCAGCTAGAAGAAGAAAAACAGGTTCACTCGAGGCAAAGCATAAAAAGAAAAAAGGACTTGATATTATCATCACACTGACCCACACAATTGTGTGCTTTTGTTCTCCTTTTGTAAATAGTATTACGACGAACAAAAATACAGATCTGGAGGAGACAGACCACCGAGAATTTTCATACACCTTGGTAACAAAAGTCACCGAGTCAACCAAGTTCAATTAACTAAATCGAGTAGGCTTGTCTCGAAATTGACAATCCATCAATATATTTTTTCCTGCAGACATCGGAGGACACTGGGATTTCAACAGAGAAGCGCTAACAGATGCCGCCACCAGACTCACCACCAGCAACAGTACCAACATTGCCACTGCCACTGTCACTGCTACTGTCATTGGAACACATTGGGGAGTAAGACCGGAAAACAAAATAATCGAAATTCATTTCCGGAAAAAGTTTGAGTTTACGTGCGCGCTCGCTCGCTCGCTCGCGCGCGCGCACGCGCGCACGCACGCACACACTCGTAACTGTTTCCACCTACCACATTCATTCATTTATTCACTCATTCATTCGAACTACGCGATCAGATAGTTGTTATCATCTCCCCGGGGAAGCTTAGTGAAAGCAGTTTCGTGTTTGCTTATCTGTGTGCTTGTGTGCTTGATATTTCCCATCGGACAATGAAAATTTCACGGAATACTATTGTTGAGCTACATAGAGTCCTCGTTTGAATCAAAGCAGACCGGTCAGACCGTTTGCGCACGCGATCTCTCTGTCACCAGTGTTTGCAAATCTCTGCACGTCTCTTCGAGTCTGAAGGTTTCACAATAAACAACAGTTGACCACAACAGCCTCGGCATTAAATTCCTAACTCACTCGCTCCGTGAGTAATCCAGTCCGTCCTTAGTCCTTGAGCGGCACAGAGAGACGTCGTACTGGGAAATGATCTATCGTTTACGTTTTTGAAGTATCCCACCCAATGGTTGAAAATCAAAACGACTTGAATGAACTGCAAAACTGCGAGACAAACATCACGCAAATGAATGGACAAATTACAAAAATGTAAACTACCCACAGGTGTTACTCAACACAACTTTCCGAACTGCCAGCTATTTCAGTGTGCATTCCTGCATTCTGAATTTCTCACATAGCGCAGCAGCAACTAAGAAAAGAGCCACCACACTGATGGTCTGCCAAAAATAATGCTTGCAGAAGATAATCAGATTTACAAAAAATATCTATTACTCCTGAGCATCTGCCACAAATCTCATGTGAACAGACAATAATTGATACAATTTTGTGCAAAGCAGGTTCTAGATGAATTATTGAGCAGTCGTGCGACGATCAGACAGCCAGCAACGCCGGGAAAAAAAGCGAGCGAAGGTCTAGGTCAAAGTTACCAACTTCTCTTATCTCTAGGATGCTCTTGAGTCCATTTTTGACCGATGATGTTGAGAGATCCAAAGATTTGTCCGCTGAGACATCGCTAAAAATCAAAGCGACTGAATGTGTGACCCATCCGTGTTAGCGGTTGTGCAGTTTAATGCAAAGTAAATTAACTTGTAACGTCAAAAATTAACACTTGAATGAAATGAAATTCTAAACTCATATACACACATAGATCAATGTGTAATAGTCCACTGTAGTTTTAAATTAAGTCATCCAGATGTGTGAATGGTTCCGTAGACAACTTTCCTTTACAGGTGAGGGAAACATTACCATCAAAATCATACCGAGAATTAACAATACCTTGCATGCATATCCAATGTGGATCATTTCTATCATCGCTGTATTTATAAAAATAACCCTAACTTATTTTTTCAGCAAACGGGACTAAATCTGAGCTGTTTCTGATCAGAACCAAAATCCCCATGACGAAGTGAATGTTATAATCGATAACACCAACTAAGGTTGTCACTAGCCCGAAATGAGTCACAAATTCGTATCGCGTTACTTGTCCACTAACTCCTTAGTAAGAATGTTATTTATCATACTTGCTCATGTGAATATATTTTCATTTGAGACATATGTTTGTATTTGGAAGGGGATGACGAAATTCCTCGAGAAAGACAACCGATTTCACAGCCAAAACCCTCTTCGTTCCCGTGTAACCAATGCTATTTTGTTCAGCCACTTCTCGGTTTGTATACTCACTGGCTAGTTTCACTCAGTGATCTCACTTGAGGCATTCGGAGAAAGAAATAAAGACAGTTAGACTTTTCAAAAGATGATTGAATGAATTCTTGTTTCAATTCTAAAATAGACTCTTCATTTATATGCGTGCCTAGAGAGACTGATAAATTTGGACTGTCAAAATATTCGCATCCAGTTACTGTTTGCCATCAACCCAACTTCTACCTCCTGAAACGGTTTTACTGGAAAGAAGACACTAGCATCACTTTTTCAATCTTATTGTTGCATGATATTACTGGGATAAAGTGGTCCACTAAAACAACCGATTACCTTGTAACTGAGAGTAAAACTAGCAGCAAACGAGTTCGTTTTTGACAGGGCAGATCTCTTCGTGGTCCCCGAAACTTAAGTGATAGAGCAAGGATAAGAATAAACTTATTACATCAAAGTCCCAAAGTTTTACTCGGATACTTGTACATTTTGTGTGCTGCAGTTCGGTAAAGGGATAATGCCCGACGTTGGCTTTTCTGGGTCCAGACAATGTCAACAAACTAACTTTTTCATTGCGACAGTGTATGAAATTATGAGCAACATTCGGGTCACAGTGAGTTCAGATGTCAGCTTCAGAACGTCATCGGAGTCGCTAAATTGACTGAGGGATATTTTTGAGGGAAAATATAAGAATATGTAAGCATTCCTTGCCCAGTACTGGGTACTGCCGGATGTAATGCTGTCATGCTTTTCTTAATGTGATCCCTTTTTTGTACTTATGGTTGGTAATTCATTTACCTTTACAGTAGACGGATATTTGTCGGTAATATTGGGTATTTGTGCACGTCATTTCATTGCACACAAGCGGAGGCTTCCATTTCACTGTTTGAAGGTTGGAAATTGTCAAAAGTAGGCAATTTTCGGTAAATGTATTTACTACTCCTGTCAGAGGAAGTAAATTTTATGTGTGAACACATTCCGTACCCGCACAACGTCAGGACCGAGTTGGTATCACGTTCAGGATAATATCCAAGCTTAATAAGCCGTTCAAAGTGGGACCGGAGTCCAACGTGGACGATGTACACGTTTGATTACCCGGCGATTGAGGGCAAGTGCCACACGTTGTGACGGGGATCGTTAATAAATCAGTTAGAAGTGTTTCGTGTTATTCAGCGATCAGTTAAACATTGATGCGGCATAAAGAGTAGATTGCTAAGCACTAAATAACTTTCACTACTGAAACGCTTCTCAGCTATATCACGACCTATGCACTAATGTAACCTGCAAGAAATAAAGTCCTAAATCTTTCTGCTCATTCATTCTTCACTTAATTTCGCCTCTTCTCTTTTCCTCGACAGCCTTTTTGTGAATCAGACAGTCCACATTACTTCGGTCGAAAACTCGAAAGGATCGAACAGAAACGAGTAGATACTGGAGCTATGGGGTAAGCATGGAAGATTGAATGAAACGAGTGACTAGACACTTGAATTAATTCTTGCCTTCTAATCATTTTAGCCATGATAACCTAACGCTAACACGTAGGAAAGTGGCATATTCTGATCTAACGTGTCTTTTGTGTGTTCCACAGTGTGTGTGAGAGAAATTATACAAATTAATCAGTGACTGATAGCAAAGTTGCTGACGCAGTTGACAAACAAAAATAGGTGTCTTTCACAATTTTATGGTTTGTACTGGTAGTATAACAAAATACAACACGGCAAATAAAGGTCTGTGGTAAATTGTTTTCCCCCTACCTGCCGAGATTAATGCTCATACATTTCGCAATCGTGCCAACCCGGAAGGTCGTTTGTGAGCCTGCTACTAGCTCCACTCGAGATGAGGTTGTGGGCTAGGTACAATATGGCCGGCATATTGCAATCCGTATACATTGTTCTACCTGTGTGGATGTCTGTTTATGTTTGTAAATCAACCGTAAAATTTATCTGAATGAGTGCATGTTATTGTGGACTGTGGAAGAGGTCGATATGAATGGAGATGGGAACGACAACTTCGATTCGAGACAGCCGATTAGTATCCATCACACACGCCCTATCTTATCCACAATTAAGATCGATTGGCTTATGATTGGAAGGACAGTTAGTATGGTTTTCCGATTCGAGCCAGTCACAATCAAACCATCCATTTTCCAACGATTGCGGGAGCGGAACGACACTCAGCCAGTTCGTTGGTGGTCTCAAGTTGCCTTTGCATGGGAAAAAACAATTAATAAATTTTTTTCAGTTTCCCTTGCACTATATATGGTAATGACGATGATGCTGGTGATGGAGATAATGCCGTTGATAAAATAACTGTCTTGTTAAGACTAACGTTGCAGACCTGACAATAGAATGGTCGCAAAAATATGACAGTTGTTTTCAGTTTGGATAATCCATTAGGCTGGCATCTATCCTACTATTCCTATGTCCAGTTGTCGTGTATTCCAGGTCGGCCAGAGCAGTAGTTTTTACGGTATTTTTGTTAAAGTTAGCCTTTTATACGGGAAATTAGTTTGCCACGCAACCACCTATCAAGCAATCGACTTGAAGGGACAGTAAAAATTCGCAGATTGTTAGCAACGTGGTGTTTCGAGTAATAGATCGTTCATTTTCATTTGTTTCCGCTCACGTTTGTCCACTTGTCAAGAAAGCACATCTGTCAAATTAATCCTCAGTTGGAAGAGCACTTTAACGCTCGGGAGCGATCGAGAACCGTTTAGAACTAGCTTAGATAGACGGAAGAGTTTTTTCACTGTTACTCCTAATTGTCAGTCGCTTCAGATCTTTATTGTTAGGCGGATCGTTTTCGAACTTATAGGCCGAGTCTGCACATGAGGAGAAAAAGGTAAACAGAATTTCACGGCAAGTATTTTTAGGCTACTCCAATCTACTGAGAATAGCTACACAGCGTCCCAAAGCGATGTAACCAGACAGTGTCTGAAAGAACTTTGCCAGTCTTACGGCGACTCTGCTGTGGCAAACAAGTCGATCAGGCGCTTACATACACTAGGGGATCATTTCTTCTTAGCCTTTAAGCACACCAAAATTACTCTGATCACGCTAAGAAGTGGAACGGAAAAAAATGACAACTAAGGTTGTGATTTAATGCAATCAAGCAGAGTTGCAAGTTGAGCGCATTGAGCTCAGCCAGGTATGCTACACCTGAACTTCGCATTTGGCCGTACATGTTTGCTGTACACATTTCTAGAAAATTATTTATTCCTCAATGTGTAGATGTCTAGAGGTGAGTAGAATTTAGCTAACTCATGTAGTTAGAGAAAAGTTTACCCAGGTACAAGTTTCATTTTGCACATTTCATCTGTTCGTCCCCACCTTTGTAAATTCTCAAAATTTTAAAGTCCCAACTTAAGTCCACGTGGTGAGACATATTTTCTCGCGCGGGGCTCGAAACACTGTATGTATAAAATTCGCGATTTGGGGTCGAATGCGTACCACAGTCCAAGCGATAAAATGATGACTGAACTAAATGTAACAATTTTAAGACTGATATATTTTGTTTCATAAATTTTAAGACGACAGCAAACAAGTTTGAGCATTATTTGAAAATTAGTAGCAATTTATTTGATGTATATTACAAAAAAGAAACGAGTGATTATCATTGGCTAAAAATAGAGCAACATTATCAGCTTATCTTAGGAAAACACTAATAAAGCCGAACTGTCAGAAGCCGTCCGCTTTGTTCAGTCGTCTCCCACGCATTGTCAATAACATTCGATCATCGCACTCTCGTCCCCTTGTTTCCTCGCTGATATCTCAGTATGGCAGCATCGAAAAAACTGTGATCCGTGAACAAAACTGACCACGGAAGTCTTTTTGTCCTGAGCTCTACCTACCTGTCGGCTGTCCATCGTCATGGTTTTTTTTGGTCACGCGAAAAAAATCAATCAGAAAGTATGGACTTATTGACTTTTCACTTTCACCTGGCTGATAGTGAAACAGGTCTCGAGCAGATTGAAGCTGTTCGATTTAGAGGATTAAAAAGCATTATGGTTCGACAATCCAGGGCACTTTGTATACAGATTTTTATGCCTATCTCTGAGGACACGTACGGCGCCATGTGTGTAACGTGACTTGGGCATAGAAAAGTTTAAGATATAGAAATGATGACATTCCTATTCGAAAATCTTAGACTGCTTATTAACTATCAGATTGTAATGTGGGAAGTAGCTATTTCAGGCAAAAGTTTCACATAGTAAGTTTTGTGCAGTCAAACCCTCAGATCTACACCTCACTCAACCATTGCCTATAGATTTCCAATTCCAGGTTAAATGTCTGCATCAGTGTTGCACAAAATCACTTGTCATCAGATTGTAAACTGTTTCAAGCAACAGTTTCGGATTTACTTCTTTTTCGTACGGTGCATCAACAAACATCTTTCGCTCAGCCGTTCATGCACAAATAGTACTGAATAATTTATTGATTTACGCCAATTTTTTTCGTCACCATAAAATGGGCCAGAGGAGGGGACTCGGGAGCTACCATGACTTGGTTCTGATGTGATGATACACCACGCGCAATATCATCACAGCTCTGCAAGACCTATCCATTTTGGTCACTTATCTTTGGCCAAGGCGCCCGTACTGAAAAGTATGTGCACCGATTTTTCATTATGAAACCTGAAATGCAAAAACAAAGGATGGAAAACTGCTTAAGTAAATTTGGACAATTTACCTTACACAGAGTGGACTAGAAATTCTTGCAGTCGAATCCCAGAACTGCCAGCCTTTTACCAGCCGCATATTGTTTCATTGGCCACCAATTCTTGGCAGAAATGTTCTCCAGTTGGTGCATAACAAATGAATAGGGATCCAAGACAAAAATAAAATAGCCCAAGTAATCGGATTCTGTTCCTTTATTGAGATATATCTGTAAAAAATAGGAACACGACACATTAGAAACGGCAGGACACTGTTTGCTGGTTCTCACTAAAGTACTGAAAAAAGATTTTCGTACCATTCGTACCTGATGCCACCATCTCACACATCGGGATGAGTTTTACACGTTATTCCTTCAATACTATGGTTTCTTTTTAAACTAGGTCAAAAGGACACGCACGAACGGAAGATGTATCGGTTGGAATTAATTTATGATGATTTTGGTGTTGTATAAAGTTAACCCTGGTGTAATTAGTGGAAAAAGAGCTAATTTCTCACACTGAATATCTCAATGAGTCAGAGTAAAAAAGAATCCTTTCAAACGTACAATGTGTGGACTAAGGCGTACTTATATTCACATCTGACTCCCAGTCAAACTGTGAGTAACTGCCAGACGAAGTCTGTCAGTAGATCCGACCTGATTAAAATTTACTAACTAGGCTAGTCTTAATCTCACGGAGTAACGCCCACAGTTCAATAACAACCAAGATCAGGACAACCGCGTGTAGAAAGACAGTGTCATTCAATGAAAGTAGAGTGGAATCGAAATGAAGAAGAGTAATTCTATCATACTGGCGTGTGTTCTGTTAACCTAGTGACTGATGATGAAGCGGCTGCGATTTTTCTGAGGAGTTTATTTACCAGGCAACGCAAACACTTGAAAATCGATTTAGTTATTGTCTTCCGAGGAATACTTGTACATTGTCAGTAATGTTTATGGACTGGAGGTCCAGTGGTTCCATTCAGTAGGTCATAGAGACCATGTTGGTGGCAAAAATTACTTGTGTTCTTTAGGTTTACATTCGGTCTTTTCCCGTGGCCTACCCCAACACTGATCAAGATATCTGGAGTAGTTCTTAGGTCGATAAAAGCCATAAACTTACGCATATATATATATATATATATATATATATATATAGAGAGAGAGAGAGAGAGGGAGAGAGTTGAGAAAGCGTACACTGAGTTAATACGCTTATCTTGACGTTTCGATCCAAACTAGGACTCGTTGTCAAACGTTTGACAACTCTAAAAATATGCCACCTGAGCTGCAGATATTTTCACTCATCAGTATATATATATATATATATATATAATAAGATCGGATCTACTGAGAGACTTCGTCTGGCAGTTCTTCACAGTTTGGTTGGGAGTCAGGTGTGAATATAAGTACGCCTTAGTCCGAGACAGGACTTATGCAAATTGTGCATTTTTCAAAGGATCGCACGACATCTGCGATGACCGGATACCCAATGTCCTCTAACTAGACTGCATCTCCTAACTCAGTTGATAGCGGCCACGCGCACTACATCGCAGCGTGCGTCCACACGTGGATCTGAACCTTCCCGAAATCCGGGCCCTTCTGTTTTCGGATCAAGCGAACCTAACGGTGTACGTTTCACTATTTGGAAGGCCGAATATCTGTCTTCTAGTGTGAATTAACCAAGAAAACTCTTGAACACATTGTCGGTTGTTCTGTCTCACAGTTCAGATTTCTGCATCTGAAATAATGTCTGATGGCATTTATCTAGATGGGACGGACGAATTGGCAGCAGCATTAGAAAATTTGCTGTGATCTTATCACTCACGTGAGGAGTCAGTCAGCAAAACATCTATGTGTCCACGATTACAAGTCCCAGATTTTTCTATTGAACTCCAAAGGGACAAATGAAGTTTACTAAAAGTATTGCGCAAGTTACACCTGTCGCCCAAGGGACTAATGCGCAAACCAAGAATGCAATTGGGGAAAATGTTTTATTTTGTCAAGCTCCTTGAAATTAATCTTTCGTATCTTCTCCACATACTATCAATGGCAATGAAGCTCAGCATAACATTGGCATCTAGCCTGGATACTCAACTGCTAAGATATTCGGTTAAAAATTGTCTATTCCGGGTTCGAAATCCATGCCCTATAATAAAGGTGACACACCTATGCAGAAATTTCATAAACTGTAGCAGTTACCTAGGTTCGGATATCAGGTGATGAATAACGATTCGCATTCAGATTTATTATTCCACTACTTATATGTGACATGCTAGTGCACGACTGTAGTGAAAAACGTACCCCGTAGTTGCTAAGGTCCACTGCAAGGAGGACGGGGATCCCGCAACTCAAATCTCTAAACTAGGAGTGACAGAGTACTTAAGTTCTCACCGGGTCAGGCCTGGTAACGCGCAGGATGACCTCAGGTTGCCGTCTGCGTCTGGTGTGTACCACGGATCTGGGATTCAAAACCCACTTTTTGGGATGACAAATCTTAAGTCCACATGATGACCGCTGGTTGGAAATTGTTCTCTTTCTCTCGTTCACAACTTTCAAGGGCAACCAGGACGGCTTTTTTCTGACTGAAAATCTGTGACAAACTAATCACTTTGATAATTAAAACCGAAAGTAATGGGAGATTTAATACGAATTTACCAATATTTGTCATGCAATATCAACGTTCAGCTCACCAGTGAAAATCATGGGAGCTATCTGAAGCTTGTCACGAATCATGATCAGTGTTTGCTCAGCGCGTCAGAACTGTGACCCAAACCCAAACGCCTCAGCCAATATATTGATCCAACCGATTCTGAACTGTTCAACGAGCCGGAAGAACAACTAATATCTGGTTTGCTTCGAGCCATGTTTAGCTCGTGGGCCCTGAAAACTGCTGGAAAGCATGGCAAGCAAAGAAGGCAGATCCCAAAGCGCCGTCAAACAAACTGAGATGGTAGAAATTCGTAGAACTGCATTTTTCGATTCTCTTTTGATCAATTTCTTTTATTGCAGTTTTCTGAAAACAGGTCTGTATGGACCCGCTGAGAGCAATTACTTTCGTTCCCGGCTACTTCTTTGTGACGATTCGCTTGCCATGGTTTTTTAACACCTTTATTGCGCGCCACTGAAATCCAATTTGGCCTTATTCTTTCCGTTTGCCAAGAAGTAGAAGGTCGCTTGTAACTAAATTGTCGATGCCTACACATTTTAAGTACACGTAGACAATCACACTCGGACTCGCGACTTTTACCGTAGACCAAATCAGACTGGTAAGAAAATGCCATGCTCGCAATAGCCGAATTCTTTCACAGTAAAAACCTTTCAAGTTGGAATTCAGAAACTTTACAATGCAGCGCGAAGGCATAATTTCAATCCCAGGAGAAGTCAATGAACCTAATGAAACTGGCAAAACTTGGTCTTAGCCTGAGTTTGCTTTTGCCTTAGCCAATGCTCAGTAGATTAGGTACTTCGATCAGTTATCCCTGCAGTTAGCTGGTAGGTGGAATCTAAACCAGCTGGACAGCCTAGCTCACAAATTAAACGTACTTATCGTTTTATATTTTCTTTCTTGAAAATGACTTTTTCTTAGAAAATGGCCTTGAAACAGTAAACCATTCATGGTTCACTAGCAAATCAGTACAATCTGGTGAATGACGGACGAGGCGATTTTATAACTCTAGAGATGGACTGAAAGGTGAGAAATTCAAATGTTGTCCACGTTAGTTGGTTATCGATTGGTCTATGATCTATTGTACCGCGGCTGATGCACCTTGGATGTCAGGTGTTATCTCAGGGTGGTTATCTTTGACTTATTATTTTCACGTTTATTTCGATTTTCCGACGAATTGATCACGAACCTGCTAGCAACGATACCATATTGATAAATCTAAAGTGCCTTGCCAATTAAATCTTGAATACCTGTTTCCTCTAATCTTCGACGAATACGTACATTTTGGTCTATCGTTGAATGTGTTCACAGGACTCCCGGGCTTAATCTAATTCCGTGACCTTATGCGTGCACTTACATTCCCGGGGTGGAAATGCTAATCCCTTTCTGGTTCCTTCACATCGTCATCAATGTCCGTTCCAGCAACATCCGAATAATAATAATAATAATAATAATAATAATAATAATAATAATAATCCCTATTACTATCACATGCTTTATTATTCATGTGGATCGTCAACACCATGGACGCTACCGTTTCAATCTGGTCACATCCGTGGACGTTTCTCTTAGATCAGAGTCATAAGTACACGTTATGTGCGTTGCTTCATGCAAGGTGATCGTTGATCTACCAGCACAGGATGCCGGCATCCTGTTATTTGCAAACAAGTATTCTAGCCGTCAGATTTCAAATCTAATTTTTCCACTAGGGCCTATATTTTAGAAGCGACGAATCTTATTTTCGCCCTTTACTTACACATGGCGCGGGAAGCCCGGCATGTGTCTTAGACTGAGAACGGTAGGGGTACAGTGCTAGCCATTCAGATTACCGGATAGAAAATAAACGCCCTTTCTAAATGAATCTGGGGGCCTAAATAGTGTGAGAGATTAACTGATTTCGACCGGCGAATGCAAATAAAGGTCAGATGAATAATACATGCTTCGAGTAGATGAATAAATGCCCAAGTTTCCTTTGTCACAGTCTCCTACGATTCGAAATACCTGGATAGTTTCTCGCCTGCCTAACTGTTTGTCAGTCTGCTTGTCATTTTCCGTCGGCCTTTTTGTTTATTTATTGCACATGAGCAGCCGTGTATGTGCATTTATTTACCTGTGCATGTGTGAACGCGTGCTTGTAAAGTGTAGGTCTTCATAATGCTCACACATTCATAGGTTTGGCCCATTTCCATCGATCATTAACCACTTCACACACACACACACACACACACACACACACACACACACAAGTGCGCTAGACGAATACACAAAATAGTTCGCCTACCTCTGACGCGCATGGACAAGTAAACCTAGTTTAATAAAAAAAAAATGAACGCAAGATTAATTAATTTAGCCTGTCCGATTAGGCTGCAGTCACTGCCGAAATCCTCTCCGCGTGATGAGCGCATTCACTTAACGAATTGAAAGCAGAGTGGTACCATTAAATTCTTCAACAAGGCATAGGATCGACGGAACCGAGACAGACCGGGGTGAGGTAACGGTAGATGCAGCAGATTTAAGTGGGTCATGAAGTGGAACTTGCGTAACAGTAGTTTCCAGAATTACACAAACATGAGTGGAGAACAAATGACGTCGTCTTGAATAATGCAGTTCCGCATGATACTTGAACCGAGACTTTCGGTAGAACAATTTCGCCTAGTCGAACGTAATGATGATCCTGGTAACGTACACAGTTCTCTCCTCGCTAGCATTAACTTTTATTCCTGGTTGATTTAATTGGCCCGGATCCTGGATAAGTCTTACTCCAAGAAAATAGGTAACTGAAAAGTTTGTAATTATGTTCTCCATAGTTGTTCATCAGTGGATCGATTGTCCGTATTGTGCGATCGAGGGGATCAAACACAACCAAAGACTACTGAGTTTTAGATGAACTCCCCGAATGCCCATATCCAGTTCCCGGTTTTACCGATTCTTGGACTACATGCGGACAGAACCATCCGAAAGTTGTTTATCTAATCTGTTTCAGATTTCATTTGTGGGTGATTTAAATCAATGAGATTATCGGGTGCAATTCGGAAAAGATTTCCGGCCTGTTGGTACCATTAATTCCGCTAACCCAACTCACTTGGACGAGTACATTTCTCTTCTTGTCCTTAGCAAGCGACAAAGTTATCAAAACAAAAAATTCTTTAACTGACCATTTAGGTTCAAAATCTGCAGCTCAGATGCTTCCTCACCAACGGACTTTCTCTGTGCTTCCTACAGTCGCTGGTTTTCCGTTATTCTTTGAGAAATCAATTTCTAGCTTCCTAACTTCAAATTAACAGTCAATATATCCGTGCTTTTCTTGGTTTTGAGGCATGATTTTAAAAAAAATCATTTTTCTGACAGCTATCTTTTTATTTTGACCGCGGAAGAAGCTGATAATTCTCTACTCAAGCTTTCATGATAAAATGTAGGCTGAAAAGGTGAACATTTTAAGGAAGTTCCATTGTCAAATTGGAATCAAAGCAGCCAGATGGATTAAGCTGATAGGGAATCGGGCTAGTCAATATGATGGTTACACCGTATATTGTGGACAGGATAGCTGCAAACGTTTGGAGGAATGACCCTTGTTTACACAGTTCTGGCTTATAAATTTTGATCGCATTCGATTCGCCGGCACGTCAAACGATGTTCTTGACGATATAATATCAGTTTCCTGGCTGTCTGCAGTTGACTGGATGAACATTCCATGTCCAGTGAAAGTCCCGTATTGGTTAGGTTTTCAATCACTGAACTTCTAGTGTCATTTTTTGCCTATTTTCTTAACTATACCGGATGACGGTCCTGAATTCTCTTGATCATTCCACTGGTGCGACCAATAGAACCAGCTGCACAGGACCAAAGGAACGAACAAACACACGTGGATGTGGTACAGTGTTTGTCGATCTTTGGGTCTTTGAACAAAAACCAGTTTGGCTGAATTGAATGCCTTTAACTGGGAGGGGTTGATCGTTTTTCAAACAGCAGTTGTGAGGCACTTTGAAAATAATTTGCTGACACCGTGGCTTGAGAAATGGAGAGTGATGAATAATTATTTCCTTTGGGGCATTGTACATTGATTGACTTCCGAATCAACCTCTCTCAGATTCATTTCAGGCAGGTTGTTCGGTTATCTGTTTTCATAAAAGATGTGACGGAATCCATTCACTTCGTTGTCTAGTGTTCCGGACGGACAGTTCACCTTTGTCCGTTCTGTTAAGCATGACAGATTAATCTCCACAGAGTGCACGTACGCTGGTCGAAAATATGACGTAACCAATTTGTTGAATAACTCTACTCCCTATCATTATAAGATATTTATCTTACTTCGTGCAGAACCCGAGAATTGTACCGTTGCTGTGCCTCCGTTTTAGCTTGAGAATGAATTACCGAAGAGTATTCTTTGCTCTATTATGTCCCACGTGACCTAGGAAAATTCCTGATCAAAAGAAAATTGTTTGCCCAAAATATAACCTGGGTAACGTTTTGGATCATTCAAAAATTCTCGTTGCTGGTGATCTTTTTTTGAAATAGTTGCTTGAGCAACGCTAAAACGAAATCGGAGGTGGTTTGTAAAATTGCTTGACTAAGCCAAGTTATCGAACGGCTGCTTTTGATTCGCTCAACTATGGGTCACCACAGGTATTGTGCAATTGCGATTCTGCCTTCCAATTTATCGTTTTGCGCCAATTTCCACGCCCATTTCAGAACGTGATTTTTTGGGATCATAAGCCTAGCTGATCCATCAAAATGATTGGTTGCAGAAACATTTGTCATACACAACCGCAATGACTACTCTCATGCGTAAGCACGTGAAACAGTTAGATAGAAAACTGTACAAACATGTAGCTGGACTTCCGACGGTTCGCCGTGGTATCTCATCGATAGTGGTTGCTCATATCTACAAAGTGTTCGGAACACGAACCCTGAAGTTTAACGGACAAATGCGTGAAGAATAACATTTTCAAAGAAGGCTATGTGGCTATATTTGAACAAAGAGTGACCTGGCTTAAGGCTCAGTTAGAGATAACTAATTGCGAAATGACCGAAACTCGTGTTATGGCCACTTTTCTCAGCCGAAAAACGTACTTAGCGCAAGATTCTGGTTTGGTGTACTTCCAGTTGTGGACAAGTGCACATTTTTCTGTCACAATTTTGTCCAATGTCTTTTATCCAGCTGGCAGAAGCTAGGGGATTGCGAAATTTAGTGATGTCTTATAAACGCACAATTTAATTTGAAAGGTTTGGAATTACAATGTAATCATCGCATTTCTGTTAGAAATGACTAAAGCTGTGCATTTATCAAGAGACGATTATAGGGATTGAACTCATGGTGATGAGAAACAAGCGAAATTGTAAGAGTCAATGTCACAATCCTACGCCTAGCAGTAGCATTTAATTAAGTTGTCGCGATTCGCCCAGACGCCACTACTTGCAACGCGACCCGATACAACACAAAAGCGAATCACAGTTATAAACTGTTGGTCACTTCGGAGGTGGCAGTTAACTCGGTGGAGATGTAATACTGAAGACGGAAGCCTTTGAATGTCAAAGGAGCTTTGATGGCTGCCACAACAAAGTAACTTTCACCCGCAAATGCAGCCAAAGACATCGACAGCGTGAAGTAATTGATGATGTCACAACGAGACTACACCCTGACGTGGTGTGACGGCTTGCGTGCCTCCATGATCCAACGAGCTACACACGATGGCTTATCTCAAGCCGAAGATCCAATCATGCCTAGAAGGTCAATGGGTAGAGGCCTGAAGAAGTAGTCTCCTGGTCCTTCAAGTCGGGGGTTAATCTGAGTTAGCAGCTCAGTCGGGAAAACGGGTGGAAGAATAACTGATCTAAGTAGACCGGCTTCCACTGAATTATACCCCGCTGCCTTGCGATCAGGTTCTTGTCAGAACCAAAGGCTTCGGTTGAGAACCCTAATCGTTCTTCTGCTTAGCGGCTGGACTCCCTAGCAGTACCCGTCCATCAATCCGCATGAGTTACACGCCTACAAATAATTCCATACTGTATCGGTCGTCGCGCAGGATAATCAGGACTGCAATGCCCATTGCATCGAGCGCAGGTGGGGTGGGTAGTGATAAGTATGCTACTGCTCAGAGTTTCCTCTCTTTTATTCAACCTGTCTCTTCTGTCTCCAACCCAATCTGTTTGCCCCTTCTGCCTACCTATAGTATCTCCATTGATAACACGCTCGACACACGCAACCGTTTATTGTCAAGTAGTGTATTGGGTGGTTTTCAGTCTGTTAACTCATATTTTCTCAAGCT
The DNA here is from genome assembly GCA_008360955.1 of Fasciolopsis buskii. Taxonomy (NCBI): domain Eukaryota; kingdom Metazoa; phylum Platyhelminthes; class Trematoda; order Plagiorchiida; family Fasciolidae; genus Fasciolopsis; species Fasciolopsis buskii. The sequence goes on along the minus strand of LUCM01002016.1, from coordinate 50,242 downwards.
TCATCAGCCTTTGCATCTGGGTTCCTTCAGTGTATACAATTTAATGCAGACCGGCCAACAGGCGTGTTTGGCTCTGACAGTGGACTCACTTTCGATTGATGTCTGCTGCGTGAGAGAAACACGAATTCAGGATTCGAGCAGAGTAATTCAACTGACTGCGCCAAATGTCTCGTCAAGATATTTTCTTTGCACTTCAGGAGACGAAGCAACTCAAGCTGTGGGTCAACGTGGTGTAGGAATAGTCTTGAGTGAGAAGGCTGAAGCGACCCTTTTAAACTGGATCCCGGTTAACAGCCGCATGTGCACCGTGAGACTGCATGGATCAGTCGGTGTCCGCAAGGATAGTAGTGTTAAGCGTAGTTTATTTGTTATCTCGGCATACGCTCCAACAGACTGCAGCTTTGACATGGAGAAAGACGAGTTTTACGATAACCTCGTCACTCTTGTTCGGAAGAGCAAACGCTCTCACATTGTAGTGATAGCAGGTGATTTTATTGCTCAAGTTGAAAAACGTAGTGCATCGGAGTTGTGTTTAGAGGCGGGCGATGCGTCTTGCCTTCTCAGTGAACAGACAACGGAGAAAGACTTCTCCAATTCTGTGTAGATAATAATAAGCTATTCCCGTCTGTCACTCGGTTCGGCATGTTTTGCACCTTCAAAGTGTAAAGTGCTGTTGCAGGACTGGACGACAGTAGTGTTGAACTTGGTACTGGATGCGGAGGAACCAACGACTGTGGACCGTTTCACCTACCTTGGCAGCTGCGTGTCGAACAATGATAGCTCGACAGCGGAGTTAATACGCGTATACCCAAGGCTCGAGCAGCTTACGCTGGACTGAAGCACTTGTGGCGTCGGCCTGATATTTCACTGAAGTTGAAAGGTCGTGTGTACTGTGTAGGTGTGTCGCAGTGTTGTACGGTTACGAGACATGGAGCATGCGTGTGGGCGATGTTCGTCGGATGCAGGCTTTCGACCACCGATGCATACCTAGTATGACTGGGATTGGATCGAGTGACCGAGTGAGTAATTTACCGGTCAAGAAACTAGTTTTAGTCGGAAATTCAGAGAATACCTTGTTTCAGCGTATGAAACTTAGTAGACTACGCTTGCTAGGTCACGTGTTGCGTATAGCTAACACTCGTCTACCATATCGTACCCTATTTTGTGTTCCTTCCAAGGAATGGAGGAATCCATGTGGAGATCAGCAGATGATGTGTCATTGTGGAATGAGAAGATACTTAGTGGTTGGGGTCCGAAAGACTTGTCGACTTGCTGGCTGGAGACACTGAAGGATATGACAGTGAACCGTGAACAGTGGCGATCGTGCTGTCATTTTCTATCGAATCAGAATGATTGAAATCACGTGCGTTTGTACAATCAGACTGTGTTTCGTGTGTTGGCTGCAGCAGCATCTTATCTTTTCCCGCATGTGTAGGTCCACTCCCTGTTCCCCTTGAATATTCACTCTTTTTTATATAAACGTGTAACTCTGGGGAAAAGCAGCGGTCAGTGAGGGTTGCCTTGTTGTTTAACGCTGGACGATGATGGCGAAGGTGATTTCCGGATCACACAGTGACAATACAAGTAGTAACCGGAAGATTAAGTTTAACCATTGATTTTGTGTAGATTATCTCGTCTGAGAATGCTTAAATGTTAGAATTGTTCACCAAGATATCGCCTGAGATTCTGTCGGATGACCAGAAAGAACACTGGCATATTACATGCGTCTATTTGCTGCCGAAGATGGAATGGTCTGGAAATGCTTGGTAGAGCTTTAATATTTCGCTGGACTTCGGCCCTCCAATACTTTGAAGAAAAAACAGGTAGAACTATCTCCTGACTATCTCTCCTATTTCAACCACGTTGTGACAAACCCGTTTACTTAAAAAAGTTTAAATTTATAGCTTAAAATCTCTTGAGAACAGAAGCCGAGAGCTTGAGGATTGTTTAGTTTGGTGCAGCACGGTGAGCTGTATGGTTGTCAATTTTTCGGCGGGCGTATAACTGCAGCCTATGTAATCTCCTTTTCATCCGCATCAACCGGAGCCTCGGGGATATTCACTACGGATAACTCTTGTCGAAACAAATGCTCTATATTATTCAACGTTTATTTATTTAATTTTTGAAGACAGCACTTTGATAATTCGGTTAGTTTTTTTTCACTAGCCTAGTAGTTAGCTAAGTAATTCTTCGCACAATGTGACTATCGTGGCTATCTTGTTTGGTTAAGTGAACCAAATGCTAAATGTATTTGCGGATGGTTGACCGTATATATACAATTGGTTTTTAGCTTGCTAACAATGCTATTCTGTCAGAGACAAATTTGAGGTTTTCTCTCAACACCGTCGGTCAGTCACGTAACACGAGTGTGACAACGCCATGGCTTTCACATGACGTGTTGGATGTTGGCACTGCATGACGAATCACTCGGGGAATGATGGAGTCAAGCCTGTGCGCTCTATGCGTGCACGTACTGCATACGCGTGTGAATAGCGCGGCTCCTCGTCACGTGACAAACGCCCGCCGGGTTTATCGATTTAGGCTTATCGACTGACGTCTGTAAACATGGGCTCATTCACTCAGCAAACGACATGCTCAGTGAGCGGTTGTTCAATAATCTCCCAGTAATGGGATACTAACAAATCGTTTGATTCACATCTTTCGACAAGGTGTGGCACAAGTTCAGCGACGCTTCTGTACATTTTTTCTACGTTAGATTCCGCCAGAATCAGTTTACAGTATTTCATTTACCTTGGCGATACGTGCATGCAAAAACGTCACCGATTCAGAATTCACTCCTTTCGATAAAATTCAACAAGAGGCGATGACACGCACAGTGTTTGGTCAGGTCAATTAACTTCGGATTTGTAACATCAGCCAGGATAAACAACTAAAACGGCTCATGACGTACTTTGATTACGCAGTATTAGGTGGTTTGCTTTAAAGCAGCCGTTTGCTTGACTTAACTACTACCGATTTTTTGTTGGTTGACAGACTTCGGTCGTGGTTTACTAATCCCAAGCCGCTCTCGGCAGCTCAAAGTAGAATAAACACATTTTGAACAATGCATTTAACGAATGGATATGTTACTTGTGAATTTTGCGCTCCATCGACGTAACTTGATTGACTAGTATGAATTTTGTCATTGGCTGTTCTTTCAACGACCTTATGCTTGTTTATTCGATCCCATTCCTCAGAGTTGATCAAAACGCTACAATGCTACATAACTATAGTTGGAGGCTGCCACACAAACACCTGAGACAGCTAAACCGCGTTTTCAACCTACCTGCTCATGGTGATAGTATATAACAAATAGCTGTTGCTCTGATGTTTATCTGGACTAAGACGAAGTTTCGCAGTCATGTTGAAGTAACTTTTTGAGGTCAGAGAGAAGGAACTCCAAAGTCGGAGCAGGAAAAAAAGATTTTGACTAATTTTCAACAAACCTTAAGGGAGCTTCTATTTTGCAGTCACGCGTAAACCTTTATTTTCGCCAGCTGGACCCAATTAATCTTTACTAAAAACGTGATGTAATCCCACTGTGATAGAAATTTATCCCCGGAAAATGTATCTTCCAGTTAATAACGATTATCACCGAGTAAAATTACACTACAACCAAACTCTTAGAACGTGGGGTTTGAATACTTTCAAAAAGTACTAGGCGAAGTCCACAGAAGAGTAGTAGAGTCTGACTCTATGTTTTCCTTCTAAAAAAGAATTTCTTTTGCCGTGGTCACTTTGGTGGCCTGCCTGACTACGGCGTGTGATGTCTTGGTTCAAAAAAGTCCTATCTAGATTTTTGGATACATGCTGTCTGATACAATGGACTGTTTCGAAACACCAGTGACCGAATCTGTTTGCATTGCTGTTTCAATTTGCAAAACAAAGCAGCGTTGACTATCAGTCCGTGAGTGGTTCAGTAATGCCGATCAATACCTCAGCGGGTTAGAACAATAATGGGGGCGGTAGCAAATGGTCACTAGAATGTTACTGGTGGCTCCAGTGTTCCTTCATTTGTTGTCCTTGCGAAAAGTGCATGCAATGATTTATTGGCATCCGAAGAACTATCTGCGCGAATCTAATAGTTCGTGGATGAAAGCTGTGACCGAAAGTACTGCACTGGTTTGAAAAATGCTATTCAACGAACTGACTGACCCACGATTGCTCCAGAGGTCTGTTTCATCCCGTGGAATTTAGGTTAACTGTCCTTGATCATCTAATAAACATTGCAAACGTAAGGCGCTCGATAATGGCCTGATTGCTATCGTTGAGGTCTTTTGGTGGATATATGGAACATGCTTGGAAAAGTCTCATCTTCCTCGGTTCGATTATTTTTGAGTCACTCAATAAGAAAGTACGGAAATTCCGGCAGATTGCACTCATCATTTCCAAATGATGGCAATTTGCTAGGCTTTCTGATACGCAACAACGTTGAACGAGGATAGCTATCTTTCAAACCATTTGGGCTTACATGGGCCAGCGACGAAACGAACCCGTCTGTAAGCGGCTTACTCACCAAGCCCGTAATTAATGACTTTCCTCGTTAGACTCTGCATTCATTCGGTGGACTGTTTTTTTCCAGAGCAAATGCGAAAAGTGATTATCCGGAGTTGACAAATATTTCAGCGCACATGTTCGGAAATCCCGTCTTTTTGGCCATTTTCCCTTGGATTTTCAGAGCATCGATGACCTAACCACCACCCCCGCCCCCATGTGCAGTCAGACAGAAAGCCATTTTCTCTGGACAGAGCTTCAGTGTCATGGCAAGCATGAAATAGGGGATATTTTCAGTGAATTTATTTCAACTGTCCGAGGAAAACATCACATCCATTCTCCTGACCAGCATAGTTGAAAAGATTTCCTGAATTAAGCTGGTAAATTAGAGCCATTAGATGGCCGGATGGAATAAGCTTGTAATTCCATAGCGTGATTCATTTTAAATCGATCAAACGTGATAATCTAAAGCGCGGAATTCTTGTCGATAGCTTTTAACCCATGGAACTGGAGAATTTAATTGGAATTGTCATACCAGCTATCAGAACGATGTGATCAACATTCTAATCTGCAGAATCCGGGCTGTTAGACAACAGTTTATTCCCTGTCCACTGATGACAACCTCCTTCGGTCTGTTATTGATCCCATTGCCAATGTATTCAGATCCTTCTGTACTAGTGGCATAAAACCGCTATTGTTCAACAACACGCGACAGTCAGCCGGACAGATGAACTCACTCGTTTTGGGAAAATCCCGTTGTGTCACTAAACTGACGAATACGACCGAGGTTTTCGGAAGAAGGGCGAAAAATGAATCGCTGTTTATCAACAAAACAAAACAATTTACCACAAATAAACCCTCAGAATTTTAAGGAGATTTTACGAGTACTTCTTCAGGATAGTGTTTTCTCGCTACGCTGCCGAATTCATTTCCGATGAGAAAGATTAAACTGTTTGGAACAGACCAACATCAGAAAACGGGAAAATGACTGTTCATGAATGACGATGAAATATCAGCTCACATCAATGAAAGCTCGGGCTTAATTTGTGCTTGTCGCTGTTAAGTTGTGGATAATCGTGGACAGTCGCCCGTGAAATTGGTGATTCAGATACTGATTTAGGCGGTTCCGATGAGGAAGTTGAAGATGATTCGCTTAGTGACAATGACCAGGATGGAAATGATATGGGCAATAAGGATGTTGATGATTTTAACTTTTTGGAGAACAATAATGATAACGATTGGGATCGTAATGCTGGTAGCGATATCGGCGGCGCGACACTAGCGGTTTGACCCACATCCCTAGGGTTCGAGTTTTTTATGTTCATCCTTCGTCCGGTTGCACTATTCCATTCAAGAGTCGTTCATTTTCAGTTGCCGTTGTAGTAAGTCTAATTGAATATTATATGCAAGTGGCTTACACATTTTAGTCTACTATTTCTTTGCTGGGGTGCTTGGATGCAAAGTAGATGGAAACCTACCGATTGACACATGTATCGTGGTAACATACTTCTGACTGTGGCATATTCAAAGGTTTTTCTAATGGTTTCAATGTGCACATTTATTAGTACCGCCTGCCAGTTGATAATTACAAAACATAGCAATTATCTTTACTGACATAAAATAAATGAATCATATTATACTTTGAATTCCGTGTAAATATTATCTAGCTCCTTGCCGCACCGGATGACATACAAATAGTTTTAAGGTTGGGCGTCCTTGACGCTAATGACAATGTACTGAGACTTTGAAGAAATAAGTTGCAGAGGTACCTTCTAATGAATCATGGAAATTGATAGAATGAGTAGAATAAAACAATCCATCAATTCCCTTCATGTTTGATTGCTCCCGATCCAAAATTTGTTCTGCGATGCCTCCGATCGGGTTACCTGGGGAAAAGATTAAATTTCTGTTCTTAAGTGCATTCATTATTCTAATTGTACGTGCCTTTTGGTCATTTCACTCGATTTCAAACACGTGTCCCACAGATGTTCAATATCACTTTGATACACTTATTCTTAACTCTCTCCTTTTCTTTCCCGGTTGTTTATTAGACTTGCAGATAACGTGGATTGATATTCATTCCATTTTTTGGGGTAACAGATAGGTATATGACTGAACTCTGTAAGTGGTAATGATTTGTTCCGCCAGCATTACCCGAGTGAGTGTATGCGATCGACTTCACCCATCTTGATCACAGTGGTTTTCATTGGATTGCTCGTTATTCGTGCTGTTCCTATTTGCTATTCTGTGATTGTTAAAAGATTTGCATTGGTGCACTTGTTTTTGTGCTTCGATTCGTACAGTTCAAGTTCCAGCACACACGAGCACTGACCTGAGAAACTGAGGGCAAGTTAAGTTTCGGGTCACAAGGATTGTCAGCATGAATTTACATAAAGCCCTTACAAATTTGCAACTACTTGTATACCTTAGCCTGGTCCGGTTATTGTGATTTCGTTCAAAACAACTGCCTCTTACCGACCGTCTCGATGGATTCATTCCGATGCTTATACAAAATGTGAAGGTGAACATCCATTCAAATGTCCACTCTTAGCCCTGACCGGACCACCCATTACAGTCTGGACATGAACAATACATTCAGAAGGAAAAGTGTCAAACTCCACTGACAGAGAAAGAGGAAAATCGAGCCGAAGCTAATGCGCTTACAACACACTGGTAACCTAAAGGTATTTAATGATACCGATGTTATGGTTAGAGTTGCCTCTGGGGATGCGAATGATGACGGCCACGACAACAAGTTGGGGGTTGATCTGAGTTAGCAGCTCAGTCGGGAAAACGGGTGGAAGAATAACTGATCTAAGTAGACCGGCTTCCACTGAATTATACCCCGCTGCCTTGCGATCAGGTTCTTGTCAGAACCAAAGGCTTTGGTTGAGAACCCTAATCGTTCTTCTGCTTAGCGGCTGGACTCCCTAGCAGTACCCGTCCATCAATCCGCATGAGTTACACGCCTACAAATAATTCCATACTGTATCGGTCGTCGCGCAGGATAATCAGGACTGCAATGCCCATTGCATCGAGCGCAGGTGGGGTGGGTAGTGATAAGTATGCTACTGCTCAGAGTTTCCTCTCTTTTATTCAACCTGTCTCTTCTGTCTCCAACCCAATCTGTTTGCCCCTTCTGCCTACCTATAGTATCTCCATTGATAACACGCTCGACACAGGCAACCGTTTATTGTCAAGTAGTGTATTGGGTGGTTTTCAGTCTGTTAACTCATATTTTCTCAAGCTTCATCAGCCTTTGCATCTGGGTTCCTTCAGTGT
>LUCM01002016.1:13016-40160 GCA_008360955.1 Fasciolopsis buskii | reverse complement strand
AAATGATTGAAAACATGTGCGTTTGTACAGTTAGATTGTGTTCCGTGTGTTGGCTGCAGCAGCATGTTATCTTTTCCCGCCTGTGTAGGTCCACTCCCTGTTCCCCTTGGATATTACATTTTTTTTATATAAACGTGTAACTCTGGGGAAAGGCAGTGGTCAGTGAGACTTGCTTTGCTGTTTAACGCTGAACGATGATGATAATGATGGCAATAGCGATGGAAGTGGAGATGACAGTGATGTGAATGAGGACAATCACAATTCTTTGTAAATCGGGGAAAGAATGTGAACATTGAAAGTAGGTTAAGAAACAAATTTGCCACGTCATAAATCTTCAGTGTCCCTTTTGAATAATCTTTTCTGTTAGCAGCCTATATCCAGTGTCTTCTATTTTTTGTTGTTTTTATGTTAGCACTCACTGAAAGGTGGTCCTGACTTATTTTAAATGCGTTTTACATGCAGAATAAACTCAGCTGGCATTAAATTCCGATATTTCTTCATAGAATTTCAAAGGTACTTGTTTCGGTATATCTCCATCTGGAATTTTCTTGTTAACCTTCAGTGCTTTTTTCGAAACATTCTTGGTATGCCAACAAACGCATGTGCCTGGTCTGCTTGTGAATCTTGAGCCACTTGTGACCTTTTTTAATATACCCAAATGCAAGGATATTGCTAAGCTGCTGGTGACTCTGTCTGACCAGAAACTGAGACGAAAAACCTTTGATGATTTCCTTACTCAGGGGTTACCTTTGTTAAGCGAAACACCGAGAAGAAAAATACAGCCTTTCGTTCTGCGACGAAGCTTTTGGGACATTCGAATGGAAGAGGCGTAACTTGTTTCCTGCATGTAAATTGTCATCTCCGAGATCACCGTTGTCGGTGGTCGAAGTTTTAGCAAGGGATATTTTCCTGGGTAGCATTTGACAAGGAAATGAGAAGGCGACGTTTGACCGCTCCAGTTCGGTTGTCACAAAGTGGGCCTTGTCTCTATGGGGACTACTGTACTTCGAAAATTGGAAATTGACAATGAGAAGCAGTTGATTTACTCGTCTGTTTTTCTGCTACATCGAAGTTCATTAGGAGTTTGGAGGAAACCAAAAAATTGAACACAAAATAACTCAACTTCCAACTGCATTGTTCAACTGAACATTGAGATTCATAAATTCATAGTCGATGATTCCGAACAAGAGGAGAAATATTGGATACTGTCACTGTGTTATTCAGCAGAGGGGCAGTTTCAAGAATTAGTACTCTGACTGAGTTGAAGTCTTATTCACATTTCACCCCATCTTTCTACTGTTGTAAGAAATGGTTTAACTTATTCGTCAGAAAGCCTGCTAGAATCAATTTCGATAAGGTAGAATTTGTGTATTTTTATTTTAAAGCCTAAGATACGATAGTTCACAAATCCATTAGTTCACGAAGGCATTGTGGACAACAGATCAACTCACGTTACAAAGTTTTCTGCAGATGGGTGCAAAACGTCGATGAGGGGAGTAGGATTCACAAATCATACAAGTGTTTAGAACAGCGGAAGTTATTATCGTGCTTATGTATGGGGTTAAACCACATAGACGACTTCAGTTCCTTCTGATCTGGACAAATCCGGCATATTCTTTTAAATTCACGTCCAAAGTTTGGTATGAAGATCACGAAAACCAACCAGGCTCTCATGAACCACCATTCCTCGTCTCCTGTTTAGTAAAATCCGGTTAAGCTGACAAAGTTTTCAAACAAATCCATTTGCGAGAGCGTAACATTAATGCTGTTCGAGAATGTCTAAAACAGCAACTGTTTGGAACAAATATTTTGAAATTTCTAATTCGTTGTTGGTATCCATTGTGCATCTGCATTAGCGTAGTCTTCCGCTCCACATCTACTGATTGCAGGAATCCTGTGCTAGTGTTTTTATCGACCGAACTTGACTAATTGGGGTAAGCTAAAAACAAAGGAAACGAACAGTCATGCGAAAATCTTCTAAAGACCTGGTGCGCTATGAGCTCCAGTATATTCATTGAAAAATGGCGCCCGTTTCCTGAATATTTGCAGGAAATCACCATTAATTTCAACAGTGGTCCACAGGTATATTAGTACAAACACGCAACTAAGTCCTCAATGCAATGCAATCTGTGGACGCCGGAGTAGCCGATTTGTACGTTGCAGGTACATTTCACTAATAAAATTCTTTCTGAAGACCTGGGAGAGTCCAATTCGCCTCACGCTCCGCAAATTTCTACGTCCCGTTTGTTCCAAAACTTTTTCCGGTCCGTTTCGTTTCCTCCAACATATAACCGGCTCCCCTTGCCTTGTGTGACTGGAAATGCGCAGTTAACAGCACCGATCTCATCGTTTCTGCGCACGACTGATTCTCAAGGGAGAAAAAGAGAAGAAGGGTAGAAACAGAGACTGAGAAAGCTCAGTCCACTAGGCGGTCGGGGAAAAATTTTCGACAATAAAAACGAGCTAAAGTATTAATTTCAGAGAAAATAAAACAGCCGGTCGGACAGACGCACACGAGGATTCGGTCGGTTGATATGTGGTAGGTGACAAATGTATTCGAGCACTATTCGACCTTTTTGTGGCATTTAATTCTCTCTGTCTCTTTCAACTTCAATCGTACTTTTCCATTTCTGCATATATGCAAACCCTTCTGTTCGCTTGAGAGTGGTAATTAGTCTGTATGCTTTTTCATCCGTTACTCACAGCGATCAATCATGCATTCGCAAATTTCTCGCCTCAAACTTACCAGACTTCTTATGATTGAACAAACATCACAACTCCACTGAACTCGGATTCCAACTCTAACCTGTAGTCTGATCACTTCGGTTCTTCATTTAAACTCAGTCCTCTTATTCCGGACCGACATTTGGACTGGTGTACGCATCATCGCACACGCACACATCGACTTACAAATAGACTGTCAATGAGACAGAGGTTGCACGACACCCTTCACTGTTCCTTCCCATGCCCTGGTTACCTTAGGCCATCAAAACTCCGATTCACTGACCTAATCTTACCACCACCGAAAGGCGCCTCCGTTTTCAATTTGAGGTGTGTATTTCGTGTTCTCGTTGGTGTTTACGTGTGCTTGTACGCGTGCTAGATGGGTGTGCATCGGCAGAGTAAAGCCCAAACAACCACCACTTGAATTGCATTTCAGGTGAGTCAAACCGCAACTGCGTCCACTACATCGAATCCAACGCACACCCTGTTCGGCGAGTACAGTTCGCATGAGACGAAGCCAGCGGAGAAACCACGAACGCAGATTCCAATTAAAATGCTAATCCAATCTGACTGAGTAAGCGTTTGAATGACCGGGCTGTGTGTGTGAGTATGTGTGTATATATGTATGTATATATATACATGTATGTGTGTGTGCGTCTGCTTTTCATCGCTGAAAAAGGCATTTACTCGGGCTAGTTTGTTTGTATTTGTCTATCACCATGCCTAGGGCTTGGTACCGTCTGAGATCAAAAGCAGTGGTTGCTTTTTATCACCCATAGAATATCTACCAATATCATACTGGTCCCTCAAGGATGCTGTCGATGTAGCCAACGTTTCCTCGGTGTTCCATCCTGTAGTTTTTTCTTTTTTCTCAGTCGCACAAAAAATTCCACGGATGACTTTTGTCTTATGTTGGAAATTCAAAACTTTATCCCACTCACTAGTGGTCATATATACATAGTATATATATTATATATATATATATATATATATATATATATATATATATTATGTGGAGGTTTTTGATAGCTGTTGGGGACTAGATGAGATTGGGAATGCAAACTAACTGCATCCATCCGGGCTCAGATCTTCCGCCACTGTAGTGAAATCCCTAGCGAATATAAGAAAGTAACTGGGGAAAAAGTTAGATTCTGCACGAAGAAAAACAAAATTAGAGTCTTGTTTCATACAAGTTTTAGAAGCGTGATGTGCGATTTTGTCTCGGAAAATGCGACTGTAAGCGTAGCTGCAGTCAGGCTATAGTGGTCCGAGAGTGACTTTCCAATATGCGACAAAAAAACGTTTCTACACGATTACACACCTTGGGCGACAATCTGATTCACTTTTTTTGTGATCTAATTTGGTTCATCGGGCCATCTAAAATAATGCTTTTTCTGAAAATAAAATCCGGGTACTTTCAAATTTGGTCCGTCTATTGCAACTACGAACAACAAAAGAAAAACCAACTGTTCTGATTGCTTCATTTCTCACCGTCCACCGCCAGACGAGAGTGGTGACAAATTTGGTAGGATGGTAGAAAAATTGTCGCGTATAGCACAATTAACTCAAACCGCACACACGGGGAATAGCCTGGTATCGATTTTTCTCTTGTCACTGATTACGCAGTTCGCAACCGTTATTTTGTTTGTTATTAAATTAGATTTTCTTTCAGCGTCACAAAATTCTGTGTTATTTGTGGCTCTAATTCCCTGACAAATTATTGGGGAAATCCTTTTCCTCAAAGCTATTTAGTGTTTCGCATTCTTGCCAAGAGAGAAACGGACGATTTTCTAGAATTCACGTTTCCTTTTGCTTAAGTTCAAGCAAGCTTATTTTAATGGGTTGATTTGATCGCTTTCTTCATTTCAATAGGATGTAACTTATTTTCGTCTTCTATCCTTGCACCTATTTCATCTGTTTCCACTCCCATTGACCTGGCCAATTTTTCGTGCCGGTCCACAGGATTAACAAATCGGAAGAAATTTCCACTTAGGCAAATTCAGGATGAAAGTGCTTATCATCTGGGGATTTCAAACAGTCGTCGCATGGTTCGTCCTTTTATTAAACCAACTTTGTCTGCCTGTTGATGCGATAAGTTCCACCGAATTGTGTCTCAACAAAATGTGTAGTGGATGCATGGCAGGCTCGTTGTCCTGTCAGGAAGGAGGTTTGATTGGTCTTCCCGATGAACTTGCCAAGGATATTCAGTCGATGATACTAATTGGTCATCGATTCGAAGGAAGCTCAATCGGACGCCACAACTTTACTGCCTATCCTTATCAAACCAAAGTTTTACAGCGAATAACCTTAAGGAACTGCGGTATTGAACGTCTTCAACCGGGCTCTTTCGAACCAATCCAAAGTCTAAAACAACTTGACTTATCTCAAAATCATATCAACGTTATTGAGGCAGGCACGTTTGCTGGATTAAGGTTGGATTATCTGAGGTTGGATGAGAACCACCGTCTACTGTTAGCTCCAGGCGCCTTCGACGACGCATCCATTGTGTCATTGTCAATGAATCAATGCGGTATCGAAAGTATTACCTATGAGGATCTAGCCCCGTTGCTTAGACACCATGTCCTGACTACACTTCATTTGTCAGGAAATCGTCTGGTTACACTTGATAGCCGTCTGGAACCAGTATTTCTAGAGTTGCAGAGTTTGTCATTGGATCAAAACCCGTTTCACTGTGACTGTCGTCTTAGCTGGCTCGCTGAGGTTCTACAACGGCGGCAAATTCGACGCAAGTCAAGGGAACTCAAACTAGATGGAAACGTAGCTCCAGATGCCCCACTTGATAGCGACCTTCCACGACCCACATGCCGTGCACCAGATCGGTTGACTGGACGACCTTTGGAAACTTTGACTAGTGAGGACTTCTTCTGTGGCCTTCCTCAGTTAAAAAACCTTGAGGTATACATTGAAGAGTATAAAGAGAGCAGCGAGAAACAACCGCTGAAGGACCCAGTGAACCAACCCCTATCCGTCACTTTGCGTTGCCAAGTCAATGGGTCTCCAGAAATGAAGCTCTCTTGGTATCGACGCTCTGCATTCAATCCAACTGTCACATCGCACTTAGAATTATACAACGAGTTGGAACACCTAACCAAGTTGTCATCTTCCAGAGCAGTGAGCCCGGATGTGGCCGAGATTAGATTAATTCAACCCACATCTACGCTCAGTTCGAAGTATGATTTAGCCTCGACCAAATTTCCACCAAACCTGCTAGAACAACTGGTGTGCGTCGCAGCTGATACCAGTGGCAATGTTAGCGCTGAGGTTCGGCTTCAGTGGCCCACGTTTTCGTTCAAAGCACAGAAGTCAGTGGACAGCACACCGACTAGTGAAGTCAAGAGTGAGCTGGCCGATTCGACACACCTAAAAAGTCACAAAGAAGATTGGCAAAAGAAACAGGAACTGGATGCAGACATCAGGTCCAACTGGTATGTACTGACAGGCGAAGATCCCAGTGGTTTTTGGCTTCAGGTAAGTGTGCAGAGGAAGAAATTTCTATGTGAATACATCCATAGTCAGTAGGTGTTAGGTTGAGTATTTTGTCGAGTATTCTGTTTTTATTACGAGGAAGATAGTATGCCTTGTCTGTTTAGTAGTACTGTTCGAGTAGTTCAGCACCATTTCTTGCCAAATTGGGTGTTACGCCCCAAGCTGTTGATGGCTTATCTTGTCCAAACTTTTAAAACTTTGTAAACTCTCTCTCGCTCATGCGTGCAGTCTACCCGATTCTCATTCTATTTTACACTCTCCATAATTAGGCAGTCGTAGAAGTTGAGAACTTCATTTAGTTTACTTGAATCTATCCAAAATTTGCACGGGAAATGAGGGCTTCGTCACACGTGAAAAAGGTGCCCCTGGCAGAGAATAATATTTCTAGTGGTGTTTTACAACAACGATTTTAGCTGGAGTGTACGGCTGATGAGTGGGTATGAGTTGGGTGTTGGACTGCAGGCGACCCATGAGTCAAATCAGTCTAAATGGTCGAATCTGGTATTTACCATCAAGACCGAAAATGTCGTCATTTGACAGGGTGAAATCGTGTCAGATGCTCGGAGTCCGGTGTCAATTCCACTGATTAGTTCGGTCGGTGAGAACGAACGAATTGTCAAGACATTGTTTGTGAACCCAGAGAAGCTGTCAAGAGCCAACGTCGATAGGTTAAAAGCCAAGACACGTTTTAAACCCTGCCCTTGTGACTTGGGTCTGGTTGAATTTGCGCTGGTGATGATTCCTAACAAAAAAAGGGTTAAGCTGACTACTTATACGGATCTAGTTATCCGAAACTGTGGTCTGCATGATACTTGCCGTTTTTCTACCCCTTGTGCATTCTTTAGTCAGTCAGCTCTGCTAGTGAGCTCTGACACGTTCATACAAATGAAACTAAATAGGAAAAAGGCGATGAAAGATAAAATTTATGAATTGCTTGCCCTTTTTCGTAGGAAAAACTAATCATTGTGCGAAAAGGATGTGTAGTTCAACGGCGGACGTATAAGTGCCATTGCGTTTTTCAGTCACTTTTTTCGCATTTATTTCACCCTCTTCTCCAGAACAGAATGAGTGACGACTAATATCTATTCGAATCGTTATACCTTGTCGCCTTTAATAAATTAGTGCTAAGGAAATTTCCTCACTCTAGGTGTTTCATCCTCGACCAGATCCTAATGGTGCATCCTGACACTATTTCACAACTTTTTCTTGATGTCACTTAGTAATGGAGACTGGAAATCAAGTGAGAAACAAAATGGGTTTGCACTCCAAGGTTCGCAAGTAAACCACCCGCTAACTCAGCCGGTTAGAAGTTGACATTTTCAAGTTCCTTAGGGGCTTATTAGGAACTGAAGGTGGCTTTGAAGGCCAGGTCACATTAAAGGTAAAGAAAATCACAACAGCTGTCGCCCACGAACGACATCAGCGGCGCCACCTCGACGTGCGGTTTTATCTCCAGAGAAGGGGATTTATCTCCGTTGTCTATAGTTTTCCACTCTAAGGAAGTGAAAAACAGTCCATCCCCATTGGAAAGCCGCAGCAGTTTTCTGCATTCGGGTACCGATTTCTCGAAAGCATGCCTTGCCTTTGATGGACACAAAAGTCGAATGACGATGCCATGCTTTGTCTTGCTTTGTGTGAGGATTTTATCCCCATGACCACAATAATAGCTTTAAGATGTTTTCAAGATCTTGGACACGTCATACCAATGCTTGCTTTCCGATTTCTCTACGTACGTGTTACAAAGGCTAGAAGAAGCAGTACAGTGACCAGATAGTTATTTGTTTTGGGAATACACTGAATTTAGTTCTGGTCTTGGCTGTTGGCTGACGATTCACGCCTTCCTGATTGAAATCCATGAGACTAGGACTGCTGTTGGCTAGACACTTTGGGATGCACAGCTCGGAGTCGAAGCTAGTGGAGAAAAAGTTTCGCCTGTCTTAGCTCCTGTTTCTCATAAGTCTACAAGAATTTGCACGGTAAAAAAGGCGAATAAACCTTTGCTCCACCAATTTGCCAACTGTTATTGTTTTCTCGTCCTAGCTGCATTAGTACCGTGATTGATTTCAGTCCAGTACGTATGGAGACTTTTGTTTACGTATAACTATTACAGTAGTGAACAAAAAGGACGAACTTTATCACTAGTAATATTCGTTGCTCACCATCGTTTTGGCTGCTGGAAAAGGCCGCTGAGGTGACAAACATTCCTTTTGTCACTGACCCAATTTCGGTTGCACTAATTGTTTGTTCTTCTTGAATAATTTCAATTTGCTTTTGAGTCTGATGCATCCAATTTTGAAAGCGCCAAAAACAGACTACTGTTTTCTCCTATTCAAGTGTATTTAACTCTTGGTTATTTTTTTTTAAATCGGCCTTTAGAAACAGTTCTCTGCCTTACAAATGATTGGAGCTGTGGTTGGAACGTTCACCTTCACGCTCCTTCTGTTTGTCATTGGGTGCTGTTTGCTCAAAGCTCATCGTCTACATCGAAATTGTTTGCGATCGAAAATTCTTCTGCAACACACGTCATCTTATCAACAATCTCCTCCGGCCGGCAAATATTCAGCTCCTCCTTTGTATTCCGCGGCTGGCGGCCAGTCTCAAGCCTCGACAATCTACCCATCCACTATGAACAATCCAGGAATAAACTCGAATATGGCCAACGCAATTAGCATGGCTCAAGTTTCTTACCAAATCCCCTCTGTCAGTGTCCTAGCTTCAAACGGGACTATGCCGAATGAACTCAAATGTTTGCCTTATACGGCCACATATGAGCCTGTGACCACTGCTGATCAGCCCGTCCACAGCACTTATTCAGATACTCAAACTTACGATCTGCCTCAATTTCCCATCAGCATGAGTCCCCCAAATGCACCGTTACCGGCGGTGCCGTCATCCTCAATACCGATTTCTGTAAATAAAACCATGGATTCGCGTGCCTCTTATTTCGTAACCACCCCCCCTTGTAATCAATCGGTGCATCCATCTTCACCCATATTTGTTAACAACATGGACACTGTGCCAGCCGGGATGTCATTAGCAGCCACCTTAAATCGATTACAACAGACAATTTCTACGCCTCAAGGTCACTTATCGTATGGCCAATCAAAGCAGTTGCCCGTAGACCAAACTGTACAGCTACTCGGTCTTAATTAACTATCGTCTTGATCAGCATCCATCGAATACCTGTTAAATACCTATCCAAACTATCCACTGCAACTATCAACGGAATCGAAGACGCATAACATCTGATTTATACATCCAAAAACGAACACTTTATCAACTTATCTGAACATTTTAACCAAAACTGACAGAAAGCAATTTTTCTGAAAACGACCCAATTGTGTGTTCTTAATGGAAGGACACAATACCACGTGAGATTGGAATAAACACTTATCCATGCATCACACACTAGCAGTGATCTGTGCTCCAACTTATTCTTTTTATTTTGCTCAGGTTCTTCAATTCACGCAAACTGTCCCACATTTTTCTTGCAATACGGACAGTGAACTGTTTTAATCTTCCCCGATATGAACCCTGCCTCTTCCCGACATCTTACCATCCACCCTTCTCGTCAATAAACCTTTGTAGCCTCAGCTTCATAACTTGTTTTCTAAGCCTACTTATTAACTACCCAACAAATCAATAATTCGTCCAATCATCCTGTTAATATACTCACCCTAATCAGAGCTTTTTATCCTCTCATACATTTTGCTTCTTTCTGGTCATCGACAGTCGTACTACCAAAAAGTCTCGACGGTGGAGTGGCGAAGTATGCCGGACAACATCAATCACTTGGTCAACTAATCTACCATACCCATACGAAAAGCACCGGTCAACTTCAGCCTTTGATCATGAGGTTCAATTTGATTTTCTTTTGTCATAATCCGCTCTCCACATTCTTATTTGATTATATTCACATCACTTTGCGGTAGACATAAATGCGAGCAAAACGGTTCACTAGTTAAGTTGAACTTTGTGCAGTAATCATTCACTGGACACGATGATACGTCTTCACCCCTTGCTCCGCGTCAACCCACCGCACTGGCTGATGATGGAACAAATCTTGTGATACACATGCACATACGTTTATATATATACATATATATTCATACATTTCCTGGCTACTCCCAAATGTTCTAAGTAGCAATGGGACGTTTTTGCAATTGCGTGGATAAGATATAACTTCCCTCAGCTGCACAATCGTCTACCTGTTTTATTCGCTCTTTATTTATTTCTTCCTTCGTCTGGGAAAATAATGCAAGTTTCATGTCTATCACGAGAAAATGTTCAAGTCTCGCGTTCTAGAGATCAGACGGAGAACTGCGTTGTCAACGTGCTTGTATAAAGCCCATGAGCATCCGTTGGTAGATCCTTAATTTGCGTGTAAAATACACGAGGGCTGAGAGGTCCCTGAAGCAATCATAAACCATGTACCAACTGTTCGGACGTTTCTGTGACAGGTTACACACTCTGAATCTTCCCGATAGAATAATCAGACCGTGGGCCAAGCAAAGCATGGTACAACATACTTAATTATGACGTAAGTACACTTGCGGCCTGATATTTCACTGAGGTTCAAATGTAATGTATACAGTGTCGCAGTGTCGTCAGTTCTGTTGTATGCTTGTAAGGCATGGAGTTTGCATACGGAACTTGTGTGTCGCTTAGAGGCTTTCCATCTCCGATGACTTCACAGTATCGCTCGAGTTGTGTAGGGCGACAGAGATAGCAATATGCAAGTTAGAATATTCTATCCCGGAGTATCAAGTTCGGTAGACTTATTTGGTTAAATCACGTGTTGCATATGGCTAGCAGTCGTTTATCACACCGTGTCCTATTTTCATTTTCTTCCAAAGAGTTGAAGAAGCTACGCGGAAATCAGCAGATGACGTGGCAGCTTGGAAGGCGAAACACAGTGAAATTAGATATGGTTAGCGTCTTCGCCTAAGGATATGCCAGCTGGCTGTGATAAGTGAAGATTCTGTTATCACCTACTGTCGAACCAGAATGACTGAAGTTAATTGCGACTGTCCAGTTAAACTGTAAACCCTGTGTTGGTTACTAGGGCACGTTTTCCTTCCTCAATTGGGTAGGCAGACTCAATGCTGTTTAAATCTGAACGACTATGATGACGAAGCGAATTTTTCCTTTGTACCCAAGTGGGTTGCGTATGCATTCGGTATGTATTTAATTCAAGAAACCCCTAGAAAAATGAAGTGCCTGTACCATTAAACCTTATCAGTTAGTCAGAAAGTAGCAGCAGTCTAACGTATTACTCGAAAGTAATTGTGAGAACCATATAAATATAATACTTTGTAAACCCTAAAGGAAATCGGTACGTAAACTTGAATGCACTTACAACAGGGTTGGTAGAAGTGGTGATCGTAGACTGTGTGGGACAGCGAATATCGGGCATTTGGGTCCTAGCTGCCACTTTGTTGTTCAGACATACCCAATCATGCATAAGAAGCAGGTATTTTAAAGAAAACGGGTCCTCTAGGTAATAGGAATGGCAAGATATCAGTGATTCATTGGCAGAAGGCTGAAATTATCCGACTATAAAAAATACATATATTTTCTAATTATTCCATTCGGTCAGCCTTGAACAAAACGCAAAAGCTTAAATCACGGCATGAGTCACTCGAGGTAAGCATAACTCATCAGTGGCTTAATTCTACGTTATTATCTTTCATGTACCTCTGTTATCAACGGCTATATTATGCTCTCAAAGATGACGATGTATTCATCCTGGAATGTTGTTACTGACTGGATCGCAGTTCTCAATGGATGGCTTGGAGAATGGAATTAAATGACCTCTTACAACGTGGAGATCTATGGTTGGCGATAAAATTTGTACCGGCTGCTCTCCTTTAATCGCAACCAAGTATGAAATCTTTGCCAACATCCTTGATGCAGTCGAACTCAGCTCGATGTAGACAAACCATTTCAGAGTATTAAAAGGAGCTTGACGAAAACTGAAATCGCGTCACTCATTGTGGTTGTTACCTCCGCTCATATTTTATCTAATACGTATCAACTCTTATTGAGTATTGAAGCATATTGGTTTTTATAGTGCTATCATGTCCCCAGACTGGCTGTACATGTCCACGTTCCTGATTAAAGCCACAGTGCTGACCTTTACTTCATTCATCTACCAGAGCAGTTGCTCAAAACAGTCTATCCAATAATTTGTTCAGTACTAGATTAACCCTCCACAAGCTGATTTCCACTGGTTGGAATGCATCTGTGAGCTTTCGATACCATTTTGACAATATTAACTAAAGCCCATGGAATAACTCACTTGTATAACATTCACTTTCTCTACTAATGCCATCTTGTTGCTTTCAGTTTCAAAGGGATTGTCCAACGGCACCGGAGTTGGGGGGCTCCAGTAGCGTTGTGAATATGAATAGATCAGACTAAACTGAATGACACTGTACTGTCATCTAAAATGAATCCCATGGTTTTATCCAAGTATCCTAGGCGACTGGGAATCTTTGAGAACTGTCCGCGAGTGGAATCTGCACACTCACCTAGAGCGACAAATTTCATAACCGATTACACACTTACTGTGGTTTGAATGCCTTCGATCTGGTTCATTATTGAATATCTCCTGGATAATGATGCTCTATTTCCGGTGCTGTCCAGGAAGGTTTTCAGTACAGATATATCCACCGGCTCGAAAATTCTCCGAGAATTCAAAGACTGTCGTTGAATCGTATAACTCTTTAATTTATAGCAGCATCCACCCGTAGTTGGCCAATCATGTCCATCTCGACCACTTTTTCAACGCCGACCAGCCAGTTTTTTAAGCCACTCATCAATAGGAGACAAATCCATACTAAAACCGCCTAATCTACGCTTTTTGAGAAAACGTCTTTCTTTTTCACACCCATGTAATGCGGGAACAATCACTCGTTCATATTGCTTTATATAGTTGCGGATACTCATAGCGAATTCGATGTGATACACCCTTGAAAACTTGTTCGTGCTCAGGGTGAAGAGAAGATATATGCAAGTAGATTGCCCAAATAAGACGACTCAATCAAAAGGATTGAAAAAGTATTTCAGTCAATCTACACTACGATCAGTTTCGTTCATATGCCTTGGCTTCGAGCAAACGAGGACAAACTACTTCGCAATGTCAGCGATCGCACCGTGTCGCTGACAAAACTGGACTTCGACACGCACGAAAGCGGGCAACTTGGTTACCGTCATAGGTGTATGGTAGATACCTCGTGGTAATACCCTTGCAAAGCCTACAATGCAAATACAGTCTGGAATCCCGCAAACCGTGAATGCCAAAGCCGAGAAAAGACGCTTCAGGATTTTTGATGGCAAGCACGAAAGAGCATCCAGTCGATAAGTAGATGTACCAAACGCTACACTGGAAACCACGTTTGAAGTAGAAAAGTTTCGTACAAAATAAAGAAACAATGTTGAATCCAGCGAAAACATAATACACATATTGTGTAAAATTTTTGTACAGTAATTATAGGCAGACGTAGATGACAACAGAATATCTGTATTCATCACCAGGTAGCAACCCATTAAGGTATTCTGGCCCCGTGTACAAGAGAAACATGATATTCTGTGGCCTTCAAGTCATCAACCTAATGACAAAGTCGTTGAAAGTTATGCGAAGTGTAACCCCGCAGAAAGCTATGGTGCATCTACAGCAACCGAACTTCAGTGTTACCAGTATGACCCCGAAGACTGACAAAATTTCCTTATGTATATGAGTGGTGCTGCTAACTCCTTAGGTGTCTAATAGAACAAAACAAAGAATGATTTTGCTCTGCTAACTTCACATAGTTGAAAGTGACTCGTTTTTTACGCTGCACGCCACGAAGAATGGACTTATCACGGGTACAATATCCAATTGGCCCTTTAGACTTCCGAGTGCAAGGTCGAGTAGGAGGTATATATCATGGGAAGGATAACACAAAAATGTTTCCCCGAGAATAACAAAACCTTTATTTCTTCCGGCAATTGTACATAAATTGGTTTAGGTGTAATTTAAGGAATAAGCATATATTTTTGTTACCAGTAGGCATCTAATTCTACACTGATGTAGAGCCTCAGTGCCAGCAGCCCTTTCCCATGCGCACTGTGTTGTTTCGTCCATCCTATTTCACTTTTTTTAAAATCGATACCTACTTTACAGTTTCTAACATCCATTTCTCATGACTAATCTTGGAAATGAATTGGATTTATTAAAGTCCGTGTAGCAAGAGACCCAACGTAAACCCGGTCCAGAAATCACATTGTGTAAGTCCAATTAATGCAGTGTAAGAGAGCCGCCCGTCTGTTTCGGGTATGTTTCAGATTTCAGAAAGAAATCAACAAACAGGGTAGATTGCCTTCATTTATCGACTTGAAACGCGTCCCATAGCTATGTTTACTGTCAGACCAATTTTGGTGCTTTTAGCTGAGGCTAACGATCTATACTCCTAATGATAAATCTCCTTTTTTCCTGGCTGTGGCAAAAGCATTTCTGGCGGTACGTGCCCACTAACAACTGATAATTTTCATCTTCGTTACCCCTTGATATAGGTCTGAACGATCCTTATTGTGTGGCTTAAACTAGCCAGTTCTGTCTTATCAAATGGAACTAACTTACGTCTGCGAATCTGAGTCAGCAAAAGACGTAATGTATGCAACTAATCTGTTGCATCAATCAGAGCTAATGCTATCCAAATAAAACGGTGATAGAAGTCAAACTTGTAGAAAATGAATGATTATTTGTTGCCAATCGCTCATTTGGTTGACTCCTAAGCACTTGAACTAACTTTCCTTAGATAGATTTGTTTTCGGAATTCTTAAATTTTGATGAAGAACAATATTAGGTGGTTATTTACGTGATCGAATGAAATTAACTCTTCCATGCTTTTATAGATAGCAAATAGAGGTGCATTCTGATATGAAGCAGCAAATCATCAAATATTAATCTACGAAGCGCGTGGACAAAATGGGGGAAAAAGCAATATGTGTTTTCGAGATTGCGTTCGCAGTGGGCTTGTCTACATTTTTCATGCAAAAGGAAAACATTTACGACGACACACATAGTACGACTGAACGAATCCCTACATGGGTGCACATAAAAAATGCCTATATGTACATGCAAGTATATGTACGGATGCATACATTATTTATCTTGCACTACTATGAGAAGGAAACATAAATAAACTGATGCATAGTTCTACAAATAAGCAGCAACATGCATAGCCATGACTTCAAATTCGTACTTGAGAAAACTTCCATACACGCTCCAGTATATGAAATTCCCGTCAATAGGATCTGTTGGGAACAAACATGAATGTATATATATTACTGTTATATATATACCAAAAGGTGCTTCTCAGTTACGTATTTACTGGTACTGATAAAAGTCGAGAATTAATACGTGCATGTTATGTCTACATTATTATCACTCTCTTTTTAGGTACGTGCACAGAAATGTGCTTCGGGCAAATGCGACGGAAGAAACGGACATGGCATAGCTGGTGCCCACATATTCCTAAAAGCGAATTCTTTAACTTGTACATAAGAAGTTTTGTAAATCCAGATAGATTTTATTCTACATACAAATAAATTAGCAAGCTCATACGTATTTGCATTCATATAAGTTCGCTGATTTGTACAATTATGAAGACGTACAGAAGATTGCTTGTGTTTAGAAACCAATACAAACACTGATATGTATTTGGAAATAAACACAGGTTTATATGTATAAACAGGCAAAAGCAGTTATTTGTGCTATAGGATATGCATGGAAACGTAGTCCTCAATCAGCCATTTCAATATATAGATGCATGTATACGTATATTGCTGCATACAGACATAGCCAATGATAAGTGCAACTTAAAAGTGATGAGAAATTCAGCAGGAAGAGTAAGTGCTAGGACTCATCATTCACAGGTGTGAGCATAAGACGTCTCTTGCAGAGTGGACAAAGATGCCATTTTTCCTCGACTTCCTGCAACCTCATTCGTTGATGCTGTGTCCAAACAGTACTTCATACGTATAGTTTGAAGACTTTTCTTTTTTAAAATGATGGTAGAACAAATCTCCGTTCCGCAAAGCACACAGCATTTATGTGCTCTCTTCGACCCAAAGGTCATAGATTGCTGCGGCATATTTTGTGCAACCAAAAATTGATACAGAAATGTTCGTCTTCAAGAGCACTTGACAGGAGGACTATTCCAACAGTGGACCCTACACTATCTTCAGAAACAAGTTTATACACTAGGAATTTATTAAGCAGCTGAAATCGATTACCCTGATCAACCAAAATGCCCTACTAATATAGGTTAACCGAGGCAAGATTCGTTAATTAGCTAGGGCGAATAAATCATATTTACACTCCATTCTTCATAACACGTTCCTAGTCCAGGTACTAGATTAAAAAAGCAGGACTAAGCGACGCGTAGCCAAATAAAACCAAACAATACAGCTACAGTATGCCGCGTTTTGAATTTTGCATTTCACAGAATGGTAGTGGTACATATATTTCGGGGAAAATCGATTATTTCCGAAAATCATTTTCTCCTAGATCTGCTTTGCCGCTTGATATCAATTACGCAATATTTGTTTGGTTGCGTTTGTCTCATGGCACACGAGAGCTGCACGTTTCCGCTCGAGCTGCACTTTTCGAGTCTCCGCTTTCGAATCGCTCCGACTATTGGGCATTTTTCTACCGTGGTTTGGCTGCGCGTGTGTTGTCGCATTGGTGCTATTTCGGCACCCCGATATACACCATGCATCGATCGCATCTGGTTGTTGACTTGAATCTTTCCATTCCATCGACTGGGTGAATTTTGTGAACCACGATAACGGAATCCGATAGAAGATAAGTTTGGGTTGAATTTCAAAAGTTGTTTTACATTAGTGGACCCAAATTCAAACTCGACTAATTTAGTGAGTTTGTCAGTTTCTCGCGTTCTGTCGTTCTTTCTATTGCGCGATATATGTTTACTCGATATATTAGCGCAGCTAACTATTTTCGTGGAGCTAAAGATCCTATAAGACAGATTCCACTATTTTGTCTGTTACATTCAATCCTGTGGGTTTTATCCTCCATGACACGGATGTGCCATTTGCAACTTTCGATTTGCAGTTCCGCGC
The DNA here is from genome assembly GCA_008360955.1 of Fasciolopsis buskii. Lineage (NCBI taxonomy): Eukaryota > Metazoa > Platyhelminthes > Trematoda > Plagiorchiida > Fasciolidae > Fasciolopsis > Fasciolopsis buskii. The sequence continues at coordinate 22,802 of LUCM01002016.1, read as the reverse complement.
AAGTAGGATCGCTCATCAGATGATGCAATCTATCTAGGAATTGGAACCTCCTCCCATCCATGTTACCGTATTGGTAAGGCACCTGGTACTGAACGCACCTAAGGAGCAGCCATAGGATCACCTTAAACAGGTTCTGTTGCAGCACTATCTCTCTTCATGAGAACAGCGCTTGCGGTAACTGCTGGTACAGCACCCAATTGGCGACACAAAGCCTAATCGCCATTTGATGCATCATCAGTTTCCAGCTGGTTTCGCTGACAGCGCCTTCGAGATCATTCAGAAATTGTGGCTGGATTCACTCCAAGTTCACCGTCAGTCCACTATGATGGTGGTTGTCCGAGACCTCGTTTTTGGACAGGGCAGCTCCCGTTGCCGACACGATTATAGCCCGTGTCGGTAATGGGGTTGATCCGCTCATTGCCATGATATCGAACAAGCTCCGGGGTGTGCACAAAGAGGAATCTCCAGAGATATATGTACTTCTCGAACTTTCATTTAAAAAAGAGTACATGTCCCACCAACTCCTCGTAGTATATGTAACCCTCTACCCTGATGAACTTCTGAACCAACTCACGTTTGCCGTCCCTCAAGCTTATCTGATCCTAGCGACCTGTAGGCGAAACCTGTTGGCACTTGCTGGTATCACTGCCTATTCGGGCCCGAAGCCTAGAAATGTCGTCAGCCTTCACGAGGGGAAAAACCATGACCGACTAGTAGATAAGGCCATGTTTGCCGGCAAACCGTGACTGTCTATTTTACGTACACGACCAACGTAAGAACCCTAGGTTTTTGGTTGATACCGGAGCCCATGTCTGTCTTGTCTATCGGACACGTCAAGTCACGGGCATCACAACTTCGGCTATCAGCTGCGAATGGCATGTGCATTCCCAATTAAGGCATGAGTCAGCTGGCAGTTAACCTGGGACCACAATGACGGTATCTGTGACCATTCTTACTTGCTAACGTTTCCACAGGTAGACTGGGAATCGATTTTCTGCAGCACTACGAATTGCTCCTTGATTCACCCAGGCCGCAATTGATTGCCCCCTCGTCCAACAGTAAACTAACGGGTTCCGAACCCCACACAGATCCACACTGAATCACCGGTATATTTTACGATATTCCAAACGATTTTCAATCGTCATTTATTAAATTTTCCATACTGACTAAACTGTCTGAAAGGACAGATCATGGGACTGATTGTGTGGCGCACCACATCATCACTAACGGTCCACCAGTCACGGCTGGACCTCGCTGACTGGCAACGGGAAAACTATTACTCATTTAAAATGAATTTGACACTTTACTTGCTAATGATATTGTTCTTCCTTCGCAAGGTCCTTGGGCATCACCGCCACGCATGGTTTCAAAGGAAAATGGAGTCAGCTGGCAATCCTATTTCGATAGTTGCCCGACACCCCAAACAGCGTTACTTCATGGCACAATTGTTTTCCAGATCACAGTCGCCACTGAAGACGTTGAGAAAAATTCTTTCACGACACCTATATTTCTGTTTGAGTTACTGCATATGCCTTTTGGGTTGCGCAGTGCTGCTCAGACATTCCCTAGGTTTATCGATAACACCGCAAGAGGCATGGGTTTTGTTCATGTCTATGTCGATGATTTATTAATCGTACCAACAGAAGTAGATGAACATATCCAACATTTCACTCTGTCCTAGCATGTGTCCTGCAACCAGATAGTAGTCACTCCCGATGAATGTGAGCTCGGCAAAACGGAACTGACGTTCCTCGGCCACGCGGTCACCTGAGAGGCCATTAGACCTAGTGAGAATAAATTGTCCACTATTCTCTATTATACCGGGCCGTGCGCAGTCAAGGAGCATAAAGCATTCCTGGGACTAGTAAATTTTTATCATAGCTTCATTCCTCACGCGGCTGAACGTCTGCGTCCACTAACCGATCTACCTCGTTGTAATCCACGTAAGGTAGTAATTACGGATGCCGCACGAGTAGCGTTTTACAAGATCAAATCCCCATTGGCTAAGACCACGCTTCTGACGCACACAAGCCCGTCTACCACGCTTAGTCTAGCGGTAGATGCTATCGAAGGGGTCCTGCGAAAATCAGTTTCCGGCATCTGGGAGCCAATAAGGTTTTTTTCCGTGCCACAGAAGCGAGATGTAATCCTTTTGGTCGTGAATTGCTGGTGGCATTCTGCTCTCTGAAACATTTTCGTCTTTCTGTATAAAGTCGTTATTTCATCCTGCTCATCGACCATAAACCGCTAATGTACGTGCTGCCTGCTAAGTCTGGCCGTTATTGTCCAAGAGAACTAAGACAGTTAGACTACATTTCTCAGTTCACAACGGACCTTAATCATATCAAAGACGAGTCAAACTATGTAACAGATGCGTTACCACGCCTACAACTTAATGTCGTTACACTTCCCCTCCTAGACCTTCTTCCCATGGTATTAGCTTAGGCACAGGATGAACCGTGCATAGAAGCAGCTCAGTCGTCATCGTTCCAATTTCTTCAGGTACCAGTGGCTACGAATGCTGGTACTACATTCTGCGGCATACCTACTGGCTTATCTCTACCAGTAATACATTATAATTATCGACTTCTCGTGTCTGATACACTATGGAATTTTGCATTCAGGTATCGCAGCCAGTCTAAGATTAGGCGCTGCACGATACATTGGGCCATGGATGAACAAAGGTGTTCATATGTGGCCTAAATAATGTTCACAGTGCCAACGATCTAAAGTGCACAGGAATGTAACTTCGCCCATCTTTATCTTCGCTAGACCTGAGGCCAGCTTCGATCATATTCACATCGATACTGTTGGCCCTTGGACGTCCTCAAAAGGGTATACCTATCTACTAACGTGCATCGATAGATTCATTAAATGGCCTGAAGCTAGTCCCATTTCTATTGTTGCGACCGAATCGTTGGCTCAACATTTCGTAAACCGTTGGATAGTTCTCTATCCTTGTCCCTTTAACGTCACGACTGACTGAGAGCAACTATTTGAGTCCATTCTATTCTCTTCTTTCACCAACATTCTGGGCACAGAGCGGGTCAAGCTTTTTCATTGCCAACTCAAAGCGGCTTACAAGTCTGATGGTGCGAAACAACAGCGCCAGTTTTCCTTGGTATTGAAACTTGCTTATAGGCAGATATCTACTGTTCCGCCGAAGAACTTGTGTTCGGGACGACATTACGACTGCCTTGGAAATTCTCGAAGTCACGGGGTCTTGATTCACTCGCTGTATAGATATAAGCTGTTCTCTTGTTTACGTACTCTCGGAATCGTTTTCCGGCACAGACTCGTCTACAGCAACCACAGGTATTTGTTCCATACGTGTTGATTCCGTGCGCAAACCGCCATGACAACCTTACTAAGGCCCATTTCACGTGATTCCTTATGATGAGAGTAAATGACATACTGGTTTAATAAACCCATAATCAGTTGTACACAGGATTGCGGGTAATACAGTCCCGTTTGTGTTGGTCGTTAGACTTTTTCACTTTGCTCCTAACAACTTGGGGGTACGAGTGCTTTCGCGCCAGTGCTATCACCTCTCGATCTAGCGTTAGCGGTACTATCAAAACTGGTGTCGAGGTCAACATTATCAATGAGTGGATGGACACTGGAGACCCTCGATATGCATGGAATTCCGAGTGAGATCGAAGACTGCCTGGAGCACTTTGTGGTTTGATGTCTTACAAACAAGGGCCTTGATCTAAAATGTAAATATGTTAATTTTTATCAATACTCGGGACCAATGCTTATTCCTTGGTTAGAAATTTCGTTTTCCTCAATACGCCCATTGAAATGACGAATGAGAGAACTCGAAAGAACTGTTTCTTCGACATCTCAAACCCGCCGATTTTGAAGCCTCCTTGCGGGCTGCACTTCACTCCCTGGTGCATCAGGAGGACTGGTCAATTTGTGAATATATTCTACAAATCCAAGCTCAGACAACTCGGCAATCCGTTGCAAATGCAATTACGGGATCGATCGATTGCAAGAATAAGTCAGCAAGAATTGCTGAAGCTGCTTCTTCTAACTTTTTCGTCGAGGAAAGTTTTATGGAAATCATTTCAGGATGCAAGTAGTACAGTTCCTGCCGAATCGAAGCTGTTGTTTAGCGGCTTCGATTCTCTGATATCGTCGTCGTAACAGTGGCCTAACACTACAAATACGGCAGAACCTAACGTGAATCGTCAGTCACAGCCCAAAAAGGAACGTAAAATATAAACATGGAATGCGTGAAAGTCCTCTCGAGGTCACCATTCTCGTCTGATATGTTATTTTTGGAGTTCTAAATGCTGCCGATGAGGTGAGGTTGGTCACATTCAGTTCGTCTGCCAGAGTTCACGGGCCTGCGTTATAAACGGCTCAAGTTCTGGTTCACTTCTTTCTTCTGAATTTCGATCTCTCTCATTAGCCATTACTTCTGCTCCATTCAGACATACAACACGTACTTATCAACAGTACCGTAAGTCATTCATTTGCCACTGATGCCGCTAGTGACGATTCATTCATTTCTAACCCGTGAATCGCACGCCTTTTGCACCCTTTGCATTAAAAAATGTTGATATTTCTGTGAAGGGTATTACTAGACATGAACTTCCTATTTTAGGGACGTGTGTACTTTCTTTAACAGACTCAAATTCTAACTCTTACTGATCCCCAATTTTTGGCACTGACTCTCCATTTTCTATTGATGGTCTCAACTGCATGAACTGTCTTGACATCTCCCTGTCATTTTCCACTGACTGCTACCGTTCTCAAACCTGAAAGTTAACTGCTGATAGTTCTAAAGCGAAGGTTGTTATCGGGTTACAGCCGGTCATTCTGAAGGTTTCAGGGTCCCGATTTTTAATAAATGTCGCATCCTTCCTTATGGTTTACGCTAATCAGTCGAGAACATGACAGACCAATTGATTGATAAAGAAGCACAGACACCGGTAAGTTCTGCTTGGGCCACGCCCATCGTCACACCACCTAAAAGGAACGTGAAAACCCCGAGAATCTAAAGTGATTATCAGATTACGGTGAACAAATTCCTCAAACAGACAAGTTGCTTGATACCTGAACCCGAAGATATCCTCAATCAGTTTCACGGATCTAAATTCTTCCGTAAGCTCGACTTTTGAGATGCATTCTTCTAAATAACCCTCGATATCCAGTCACTTGAGTTAACCACCACAAGTACTTCCTTTGTACCGTTGCAGTATAACCCCATATCCTTTGGCCTTAATGTTTCACCTGCGATTTCCCAGAACGTCATGAATACTATTATTTCTGACTTAATTGGTGCTTCTGCCTACCAGGATGACCTGCACCCACCGAGGTATTACATGGTGAATGTCTGCCTTCACTGCTTGAACGATTTCGTGTCTATATTGTTTCTGTCAACCCTGATAAGTACGTATTTTCATCCCATAGCTTGATCTCTTTAGGCTGTTTGGTGGACGAGCATGGTTTTCAACCCTATTCCACCCGCTTTTCCACTATGTCCTATGTACCATCGCCCAGATCTTTGAACGTTCTTCATTAGGTTTACTTCAATACTACTCACGACTCATCCCATGTTTGTCGACCGTAGCACAACCCCGTTCTGATCTTTCGTCAAAATATTCATTCGTTTGGTTTTTTTATACGAAAATGTACTCCGAAGGTTATTCGAATTTCTGTCAAGCAAGGCTGTTTTAAATTTTTTTTCGCCAAAACTGAAATCAACAGTCATCTCCGATGAATCCTCCACTGCCACAGGACTAGTGTTAGAACAAAATGACAATCCGGTATTCTGTGCTTCTTTTTGTCTTAGTCAGGCGGAACGGGGGATGTTCCCAGACCCAACGAGAGGCTCTAGCTGCATTTTTGCCGGGTTTTGCGAATTCACATTTATTTATTTGGTTCACATTTAATTGTGCTAGCAGATTACGGAGCGTTGAAGTTCATATAAAATCCCCACGTGTCTCTGGCAAAATCCTCTGCAGCTGTGGATCAACGATGGAACATTTCGCTTCGTTCATACTCTCAATTCTTCCAATATCGAAAAGCTGAATCAATTCCCTACCCTGATTGCCTGTATCGGCATGCTGTGTTCGTAACGGGTGGAAGTCAGATATTTAGCAACATTTCCCTGAGTTCCACAAGCACAAGGATGATATTTCCGCTACCGTTGACGAAGTGTTTTGTCTCAGTGGTCACATATTTTTGCCCCCTATATTGGGATCTGCTGTTTTACCAGATTTACATTCCGGTCATCTTGGTGGAAAACATGAAACCCCTGGAGCAGTTGACATGCTGGTGGCCCAAACTCAACAACGATCTATAACAAATGGGCAAACATTGCAACGAGTGTGCACACAAAACTCGCTCCCGGCCCTTCGGATGAACTTCTTGGTTTGCATCTTGTGAGGCCTAGCAGCTTGTTCAAGCGGACTGCTGCGGACTTCTCTTCAGTGAATATTACTTTTTGGTAGTGAATGATTCGCACTCAGGATAGCCAGCGGTTTATTTCATTAGGTCGCCTACCTCAGATTTCACAGTTACTGCATTTTGCAAGATTTGGTGTCTGTGAGGGAACGCCAAATGCGCTGGCTGGGGATAATGGGAGTCATTTCGCTGCTCAGATGGTAGACCATTTGTTGAAATCTGTAGGTTGTCACCATGTGTTGACACCCCACGAAAGCCTCAGTCTAAAGGCGTACCTGATAATTTCCTGCAGACGTTTAAAAGTACCGCCAAGCCAATCAATTGCTGCACATTTACTGAACTTGATCGACCAGCTGACAACTTCATTATGCAATAACATAATTTGGTACAGGTTAATACTGACAACGATCCATCAAAGTTATTCAACAACCGCGTACTTTGAACCAATTTACCATAGCTCTAGTCCCCCGAAGTCATCTTCCATCGAGATAATAAAGTGAGACTGTCAAAAGGAATCTTACTAAATAAGTTAGGCAAAAAGCTGCCACATTCTTGACAATACTGATGGTGTGTTGCGTTGTAGACATATCGGTTAAATTGTTTTTAATCTCTTATCTGATCCTCTTTGTGTCGATATTAATCTTGGTGTTTCCTAGTCTCCCTCAGATGTCAATGATCGAATGAACAACCTACACCGGGTGAACCAGTCCAAAGGACCGAGTGGCTGTCAAACAAATGAGATGAGGGTGAATGTCCACGTGTTACATATTGGTTTAATAAATCTATAACCAATTGCACATAGGACTGCGAATAATGCAGTCCCGTGCGTGGAGGCTTCACTTTTGCCAAATAATAGCTTGCGGTCGGATCCAGTCAGTCCGCTAGGGATCATTTTCCAAAGGGGCACTATATTGTGGAGCTTTTGACAAATTAATTGACGAAGTCACAAACTGAACACTTCCGATTTTTGTTTTTTTCCAGAGGATGAAACACAAGGTAAATTTATGATTTCATATCCTGAATAACGGAGCTGCTATTTTTAGGAAATGCGCATAAATAACCAAGTGAATAGGCCACAGTTGATGATTATCGTTCACGAAACTTCATAACGTTTATGCAGTATGCGAACAATTGGTCCCATAAACCTTCATGGTCCTAGCTAGACTTATTACGTGGTTTTAATGGGGTCTAAGTGTGAAGGTTATGCGGTCTCTTGACTTGCTCGTGATTGTTTACTACCTGTTAGTTGCGCTGTTCTAGGCACGATTTTTGTCATTTTTATATTGAATGGATGAGCGGATTTCCTTAATAATTGCGTGAACAAATGTCACTTATGTTGCAGGGTTTCTTGGGAACTTTTATTACTGGAATGAAAGATTTTGTCTGATCATAAATGTAAAATTGGTATTGTGTTGATACTTACAAATTATTTTTACTATTAAATGCTTAATTAAGTTCTGTAAAAATAAACTTTTATACAATTTCCTAATTATCTGTGGAGCACCTGGATGAAAAACCCTCAAGAATGGTTTTAGCTAGTTTGTAGAACTTACTTAGATGCGCGAACGATATTTATCAGAGAACCATTTGCAAAACCTATTTGCTAGATTCACGTTTAAAATGGTTTCTTGGACATCACTGCCTAACCTATTTTCCTGTAGTGTCATTTTTGAACACGATATTAGTTTCGACGTAACATCTCACTGTCTAGAAGCTTCTTTTTAAATATAACGGTAAAAATGAGTAGACGAATAGCTCCATGTCGTATTTATGTACGTGGGCACTCCAGAACAACCACGTGGAGACGAAGAAAGGAAGCGCTGAGGGTTGCTCGCAATGAGGTACAATGACTATAACCATCAGGCCATGAACAGCGGATCAGAGGTTTATGTGCTTCGTTCTAACGCTTCTCGTTGTTCACAATAAACGGGACAGTACAACGCCACATGACTTTGAAGTAATATATGCTATGTGCGGACAAGGCGCCAAAAATCTCGGAAGTATTTTATGGGTAAAACAGTCTTGTGTGCGATACTAACTGATTGTATTGACAAATAAATAGAGGAAGAAACTGAGTGTGTTGCCGTATCAATTAGAGATGCATGGTTAGGTTTTCCATCAGACGACAACGGTAAATGAGATATTTCGGATGGTGACCGTGTGTAACACGGAATCCTGTTGTCTACTGGTAACTTTCCATCAGCAGGCGGTCATATTGTCCCTACGAGCAGCCCATAGGGGCCAAAAGGGCCGAAAGTGTTTCTTGTCCGTTACTGGTCTGTTTGCATCAGTACTGCACAACCACCAGCAAAGCAACAATGAAGTCATCCACCAAAACGACAGTATCAAATTGGGTAGAGAGACTTGGGGATAATCCTTGTTTCCCAGTTTCTGCATATAATGATATTAAGTAATGCAGCTGATACCAAAGGACGAACTACAGAAAATAAAGACAGGGGTCTTCTCCTTGCTGCAGATAATCACAGATTTCAGACTACGGTCAAACGAATGGGGTCTGCCACTGGAAGCCTTCTCCCAGTTCGTTAACCTTAACGGAAATCTGCGGAACCCCACATATTACGATTCTATGCTAAGTTGCGCTTGAAAATCTGTTACTTTTAAGACGAAATTCATGATGAGATTACAGGCATCGACGTTTGGTGATGAAAATAGGGATGTCCTGCGTCAGCTGCTGACAATATCCGTTGTTGATCAAGTGAGCATGAAGGCACCCATGGAAAAACGGCTTCGTCTGTGACAAAAGTCTGTGCCTTTGTAGCTTGTAAGTTTAACTTTCGTATTGCTTCCAAATTGTAAATGTTTTATGCCGTATGGGCTACTCGGGGGCCACCGTACAAATAATGTGAGGAAAAATGATACAGTGCGTCCAACGATGCGGGTACTCTGCTCAAGACGATATGGGAACCTCAAGAAGTACTACTGTTCAATGTTTTGTGATAGAAGTCAGTCTATTGCTAGCTGATTTCAGCGCAATCTTTATATATATGTATCCGAAATGTATATCTGTTGACGTTGACATACATACGTATATATGAGTTGATAAGGCGTACACTGAGTTAAGACGTTTAGCCTGGCGTTCCGATTCAAACTATATATACTATATATATATATATATATATATATATACCGCGCGGCTTCATTTCTGCAGTCACATGTAATCTTTGATACTTCATCAGTTTATATTGGCAGCATGAACAACGTGTGTCAATGCAGTAGATTAATAATGTTATTTCCTATTTTCGTTTTCGGAGTGACAAAAACTTTCGGGCAAGTTCTTCAACAAAGACGGACTAACAAAAGAAGCTGGAACCAAGCAAGTCCTCCTTAATTGTACATTTTGTTTCC
>LUCM01002016.1:0-11966 GCA_008360955.1 Fasciolopsis buskii | reverse complement strand
TTTCGCCCGTCAGTGTCCAGTAGAACTTCTAAACACGTTCACATTGAACAGGTGCATTCATTTACGCCAAACGGAGTTCACATTATATGGCCGTCCTTACTCACCGAAAGTTTCTTCAGCTTCCTAGCCCGTAGTGGCACTGACCCTCGAGGAAAAATCTATTACTTCCCGAAATCATTTTCTCCTAGATCTGCTTTGCCGCTTGATATCAATTACGCAATATTTGTTTGGTTGCGTTTGTCTCATGGCACACGAGAGCTGCACGTTTCCGCTCGAGCTGCACTTTTCGAGTCTCCGCTTTCGAATCGCTCCGACTATTGGGCATTTTTCTACCGTGGTTTGGCTGCGCGTGTGTTGTCGCATTGGTGCTATTTCGGCACCCCGATATACACCATACATCGATCGCATCTGGTTGTTGACTCGAGTCTTCTTTATTCCAGCTGCTGGAGGCATCACAAGGTTCCGCGTGTTTTGGGGTGCCAAGGGCGGAACCGTTGATCTTTACTGGATTTTATATAGCTATTGTGGTTTTATATTGCTGAAGTATGTGTAACATGAAATGCACCCTATGCCACGATTCTTTACGGTTGCCAGTGGGGTGTAACTTGTGCAGGCTATATTTGGTTTTAATTTTCGCCTCGGGGCACACATGTTTGCGAGCTCGTAACATATGGATTTGTTCTCCCGGAACGCTTGTTTAGCCAAAACCTGATAGTCCAGGGCAGTTATCATTTGCGTTGCTGACACACGCCCAGCTCGTTCTTTCCAATCAAAAATACTCAACAGCCTACAGCTTCCGCCCGTCTTTCTGCTGTACAGGTCGAGTGTCTGGGTTGTCAGCATTTCACTGGTATAGAGCATCAGATCAAATACGAAGAGACAACCGTTTCCGTATCCTGAGGGGTCAAAACATGCGCTCAATCCATCATAGGCACTATCACCAAAATAGTGCCATTCCAACATCCCGACCCTTCAGCACCCATATTTCTGACAAACGGCGTCTTGAACAATGCAGCTGGAACTGAAATTCAGCGATGCACTGATGGTTCTTGGAAGCCTTTTAAACTCGTTTCCAAGCAGCAGCACGTTTGGCATGGAGTTGCACGCTGCCTACCTCACTACCCGGCGTCTTAGACACCAATTAAAAGCTCGCCCGTTCAAGGTGTTCAAAATTCACGGACCACCAAGCAACATTCACCTCCCAAACTTTGTTTCACGTTCACTGTGGACATACAACTTCATAACCGATGAACTTTCCCGTATACAACACCTTTGTTTGAGTCCAACACCGAGCATCGACCTGGATGTGATTGCACAGGTCCAAGTGATGGACCATGATATTGATCACCTTCGGTGAGACGGCTCCCTAAACTTAGCGGCCGTTCCTATCCCAATGCCACAGTACACAAAATTTTGCGCAGCACCGCTAGGTCCTCCAAGGCCGATATTGACAGCAACCCACCGTTATCCAGCATTTATTGCGTTGCATAACCTCGCTTCCCGGGGCGTGGCTGCTTCTGTAAACACGGTAATCGAGTGTTTTGTGTGGTTCAACGTTGAGCGTGACGTAGGCCAGTGTTCTCGTGCCTACCTTTAATGCCAAATAGCTAATATTCATTATAGTACTAATGCTCCACTCGCTAAGTTCGCCGTATCCGAGACTCTTTTTCACCAGGTATGTGTTGATCTCGTATGGCCTCTGCCCTGGCTTACGGCTACATCTACGTACTTGCCTATGTAGACCGCTTTACTCTGTGGCCACAGACCATACGAATCTACTGACCTACGACAGACAGGGCAGCGAATGTCTTCTTGGCCGGTTGGGTAAGCATATTTGGTTTTCTCGCCGTTGTGACCACCAGCCGCAACTCCCACTTCGACGGGGCTTTCTCAAATTTGACAAAATCACTTCACCGCAAATGTGTTGGAGAACTTTCCACAACCTATAAGCCAACGGTTTGGTGAAAGAATCTCATGGGCACCAAAAAGGCGCATCGAGATTGAGGGATAACCCGCTTTAGAGCAAAATTTTACCCCTAGCTCCTTTGAACATTAGGAGTTCTCTTAAAGAAGAAATGCGCACCGCACCAAACGAGCTTGCATTTGGCTGCACGCTTCGCTTCTTCGACGAGCTGGTAGCTTCGCTGAGTCCCACAAACTTCAAATATGGTGACTATGTAAATCGTCTCGCACAGCAAATGCGAAGGCGTCATGCCGATCCGCCACGGAATCAAATATCTTTGGGGTGCATTCAAGTTGCATTAAACACTGCAACCAGTGTTTTCGTCCTCGTTGACGGCGTTCGAACACCACAGGCAACCACCGTATGCCTGTTCGTTCTGCGTGGTAAACGCGGTAGTAAAACGTTTATTTTGGACGATACCGGCCAACACGACACCGTGTCTATTGATCGTATTAGGCATGCTGCTTTAGAATGCGCATTGATCGGCGGACGTCGCCCTTCTCTTGTGTTTCACCATCCCAGTCGAGTCCAGTCGCTACCACCGCTGCTCGCGGTGGCTTCTAGTGGGGCCAGAGCCACAGCGCCACCGATCGCACCAGAAGTTCAGGGTATGCAAAGCAGCCGTCGCAGCCGTTAGGTGAAGCGACCAATTTGTTTTTCTCGATATCGTTATTTTTTCACGGTAGTTGGTTGAATATGATCCCATCCGTAAATTCACAACGGTACCTAACAGGATAACACATGTTTGTATCGATAACTTATGCGCAAATGGACATGTCGCCTTCATGTTTCACCGAAAAAGGTAGCACCGAACGCTGTTTGGGTGTCCGCTACCAAGTCGAAAATCCGCAGATGGTCACAAGACTCGTTTCTACGAGTTATTTTACCCTACCTTCTCTCAGATGGACCCTTGGGATCTAGGTGACTTCACGAAATTCGGCATAATAACCATCGTTCCAACCGTGGACGTTATTCACGCACCACGGAAAGAAAGGAACCCGGGATCAGATATTCGTCTTCTACCCCGTCTGGCCAATACCATTGGCGAGTGTGCGACCCGCGTGCCTGGGACGCAGTCAGGTCCACCGTTTTAATCGGTATACATCAGGCGGGAAACTCAGCTGTAGCGGTGGATCACACCTCTGGCGTTCAACTCCTAAAGGCGTTTTTCAAGCTGGGTGTCTGGCGCACGTTTAGCTCTCAATAACCTGCAACCACGGCAAGACAAAATGAGTGGTCCATCTTTGTTCCATTGACGAGCCGTGCTTGTTAAAAGAAACTTTGACTGTCCAGCATCGTCGCCTTATATGCACTGCTCATGCACACTCCGCTCACAAGCACTCAGTAAATCTGCTGGAATTCCTACCACCTCCTACTGTTGTCCTTTTGCCGGTCGAATGCATGTGTCGTCAGGATTTGTAGCGGAACGTGGATTTGTTCCTCCAATAAATTTGTTTAACTGAACGTTGACCGCCAAACACGTTAGCTATTTGCGCGTAACTCACGCATCGCGTTCACATGGAGCAACGCTGCTTCAAAATAACTCACCTGCTAATCGCTGCCTACTGTCTTTTCCCTTGTAACCGGTCAAGTGTCAGGGTTGCCAGTATTTCAGTCGTACCGAGTCAGTAAGCGTGACGCACAACGTGTCACAAAGAGAAGGGCCAGCATAGCGTAGCAAAAATGTGCGCGATAAGGAACAATCCGTTCTACAAACTGTTGAGCCCGACGTGATAGGCTGGTCACGTGAATCTCTATTTCTGTTTGTTGAAGCCCGGTTTGCCTTTTATTTTTCTTGTAAGGCTGAATATCACCGCTATTCTACTGCATTCGCAAATTGCTTTTTCATGTTATTTACTGGCTGCGGTTTTCTATAGGTAGTTCTAGGCGCGTTTTGTTCCCGCTGGTACTTTCGTTTTTGATAATAAGGTATCATGTTTACAGAGCAAAAACCGTCGCCCGTCCCGACAGTAAATTCGATAACTCTCCATATAGCATCTGCCATCTGATCCTCGACTCTGGTTTACTTTAGCTGAGCCGGATTTCCAGAATTACAATAACTAGCGACGTCAGCCATTTTAGATAGGTGGCTGGCCGTCCTCCTCCAGATGTAACATTCAGGTCAGGGACATCATGGTACCTTCTCGTAGTGACAACGCTTTGAAAGAGACCGTTATGTCTCGAACTGCCCCCTACGGAAGATCAACGCATCAGACATACTTAAAGGGAACGAGCTGGGAAATAATAAACCATCAGAACTACTGCGGGAAATGCGGCTTCTTAGAGGCACACCTCTCGGCGACGACCCGATTTTAAGACAGCTGCGGCTTCAACGGCTCCCACCGCATCTGCTTCTTTGCTTAGTACTGCCAGCAAATATTCACTAAAAGAAAAGCCGAATTGCCCTGACGAACATTATGTCACGCTATAGCCCGGGTGCCTCAACATTGAATACCTTTACATCCTGCACAACCGCATCTTCATCTTCGCAGAACGAGTTACCAACCATTTTGACGATGATAGACGCATCGTTACAGCGACTCACAGCTGACAGAGTTCGGCGCCGAGATTGGCTCAGCTCCCGTCGCGACAAGCACCGAGCCCCCTGCTCACCATAGGGCCCTCTCTGTCATCCGCGGAAGGTTACTTTAAGTACCATAACCGCTTTGGAAGCTTAGAACAACGGTGTGACCCCGGTTGCTCATTTCCAAGCAAGAAACAGGGAAGGCTAGGTTCCCGGTTCCTGGTCACGGCACACACCACCTGGCTAGCTACTGATTTTCGTCTCCACGAAGTCAAAGCCCCAACGACTTGCATGCTATCCCTGTTGGATGCAAGCTGCAAGGTTGGCGTAATCTCCTGGGACTCGAGCAATTTGATCGTTGCACAGGCAGAGACGCTACGGGCTGCGAACGGCACTGACATTCTCACGTACGGACATCGTTCCCTCACCCTCGACCTAGGTTTGAATTGTACACTTTGTTGGGTATTCATTGTCACGGACGTCCTACACCCCATTATTGACATAGACCTCCTCCAGCATTTCGATCTGCTAATCGACGCTCGGCACAAGAAAACGTCGCTGGCCGTGATCGGCTCGTACGCCGTTGTCAACCAAAAATTACGCCCCAATACCCTTAACCGCCAGCCCAATAGCCACAGAATGGGCTGCTTTGCGATCCCCGCATGGCTGCGGCAAACGTCGTCCACTCCCGCGTTAACAAACTAAGGTTACTCACCATATAGAAACCAACGTTTGGCAGACCTCGTCGCCAAGCTCCCGACATGTTCCGCCCGGTCGAGGCAAAATTCGACCACATGTTGGAACTAGACACCATTCGACCTTCCAGTAAGTCCCTTGGGCCCCCTCCGCCTCCACAATGGTCTAGGTCACATGGCGAAGGCGACCAACAGTGTAACCACAGGGCATAAACAGGTAACCGGTTCCCGAAGGTACCGCCGTTTCCCCACAATACACAGGACCGGCACTTTGGCGGCTGTCCGACTGCAAGTTTCGTCCGGTCGCAACCAGCTTAGTTTGGGCACAAAATCCTGTCTCCGTTGCAGAGAAGGACATACCAGAAATGACGGCGACCATAACTTTCGAACTGTTTGAGTTCGTGAGGATGATCTTAGGATGCAGCAGTGCAGCTCAAACTTCCAAATGGGCTTCAATGCACGAGGGTCAGGGGTTACGAGAATACGTATGTGTACCAGAATATTCATCCTAAGTACTAGCCACTCGGGGGGGGAAGTAACAACATTTCGCTCACCTGCGCGCTCTGTTCGACCGCCCCAACAAACATGGCGTAACGCCTCTAGCGCTCCAAAGTGGTGAGCTGGAAAACAGCAGCGTCACCCGTGTCCTGGAAGGCATATCGTTCGTCTCGGGTATAGCTTCCTTGCCAGATAAGGTCACCGCCATTCAGGAGTACCCAAAGCCTCTTTCGTTTCGGCAGTTATGGCAGTTTGTCGGCCTTTATTATTCTCTACCGGTATTGTATCCTAATTGGCACAGAAAACAATTATCTCCCATGTTCTCCATTCCCCTCGAAGGCTTGCGACAACAGGCCCCACATTTCCGTTGAGGATGCTCTCACCAAAATAGCGCTAGTTGCCCATCTTGACCCGACCAGCACCCGATGATCTCTGTAACCGACCTGAGGAACACTGCGAGTCCGGAAGTGGGTGTATTCAGCACTGCACCGAAGGTTCTTGGAAGCCTTTAGCATTTTTTCTCAAGAGGCTGCAGCGCAGAGTGCGGAGATACAAACACGTTTGGACGGGAGGGCGTGTGCTCCGTTTACTGTAGCTCTACCGAAAACCTACAGCCACAACATTTAGAAGGCTCGCCGATTCAAGGTGTTTGCAAAGCACAAACGCTGGCATGCGCGCTGCATTCAGCCTCAAACCGGTAATCTCCGCTACTTGAACTTTGGTTCACACTTTCACTGGTGGATATATCGACAGTGCCTCTGGGGCAGATATACATCCACCGCTGATGCACTCGCTGTAATAGCACAACTCTCGTTTGTGCCTCCAACACCGCAGCACCGACGCGTATTGGCACGAGGACCCAAGCAACGGATCCCCGAATATCGCGAACTTCAATGAGAACCACTTAACCTTAGCGGGTGGGTACTATCAGAGAGACACAGGATACAATTGTTTGTGACGTATAGCAAGGTCGTCCAAGGCACGGTGGTTCCAGGGCGCTCACGCGGTAATGAGTATATTTATGCGTTTACCACAACCTCTCCCACCCGGGTGATGGCTGTTTTCGGTGCAGGCTGCTAACAAGCGTTTTGTGATGGTGTCAACGTCAAACGTGACGTGCGCCAGTGATCCCGGGCGTGGCATCTAATGGTCAGGGAGCGGGAGAAGAGTCCTCGGCATACCAGAGCTCTGTTGGCCACCTTCTTCGAACCAGAGACACGCTTTCACCACGTACAAATTGATCCCGTAGGCCCTCTCCCGCCGTCTAACGGCTCTGTCTACTTACTTACCTATGTAGACCGCTTCATCCACTGGTCAAAGTCCATACCAACTCCGTGCCTTACGTCAGAAGAGGCCGCGAAAGCCTTCTTGGCATGTTAGGTAAACATATTTGGTTGCCCCGCTGTAGTGAACACCGACTGCGGCTCATATTTTGACGGGGCGTTTTAAATATGATTAAAACACTTGGATATAAGCACGTTAGAACAAACGCCTACCACCTGAAAGCTAGCGATCTGGCAGAAAGATTTTACCGGCAGCCAAAAGCTACTCCGCGAGCAGGGACCAACCCGCTTTTCAGCGAAATACTGCCGTTAGCTCTCTTAAGCCTGTGTAGTTCTGCTAAGGAAGAAGTGCACACTGCAACAAATGAGCTTGTGTTTGGTTGCACGCTCCGTTTCCCCGGGGAGCTGATGTCCCTATCGACCGCTCAGCGCACTCCAATACGGCGAAGGAAAAATGAGACGAGAATAAGGTCGGCAAGAAATATGGATATCGTTTGTTATTTTCGTGCGACAGTCCACAACGACATTGCGGAACGCTTGTGGGTCCTCTCCGCGGATCAGAGACGCTTTCGGTGCTACAATTCCAAACCTACATGAGTACTTCAATCACGATTTACAAACCCAAGAAAACTGTGCGTGTTGATTGGTGTCAGGACCCGCCACGCCCGACCGATCCGTTTATCGGTCGATTTCGCGTGGTGTCTAAGACGACGATGTCATTTTGACAGTTGCCAGTCCGCACACGAAAATTGGTGTCTTTGCATCGTACTACAATTGCCTACCATGTGAATGCAGATCTAACGCGGGCTTTTTATTAATCTGATGATTTCCTCAAACATGCCTGATGCCCGCATAGCAACTGCCTGCTCGCCTGAGACTGGCTGAGTGGGGCTGAGGGCCAAAACACCAACAAATCCACACCCGAAGTTTCCGGGCATATGCAAATTACCGTTAAGCGGCCGCAGGTATAGACACCTCCGTCCCGTTTCTTTATTTTTCTTACCATTTTTGCATCAGATGGCTGAATACTCTCCCTTCGTAAGTGCATATCGGTGCTTGATAAGAATGGCTATGTTTGTCGGATAATATGTGCCGTATTGAATATGCCGCCCCATTTGGAGACCGGGAAAAGGGCAGAACCGACGGATGTTAGGTGCCAGCGACCGTCTCAAACACACACCAGTGCTCACGAGCGCCAATTCCATCCGTTGTCTTTCTGTCTTACCCCTCTTAGAGTGAAAGCCAGGGCGACGCGCGATTCACGGAGTTACGGCAAGACCTGTCGTCGGTCCAATGAGTCGACACACCGTGCACACAGAGGTTCGAGGAGAACCGCGCGTCAGGCCTCATTCAACCCTCTGCATAGGCGAAGGTTTGGGTAAGGCATGTGAGTGCCCGTGGGTGTGGACCAGTCCAGCATCACCATTTTTGACCGACGCTACATCGGGCGTCATCTTCGGCTGCGCGGTGTTGCGGGCCGCATCTAGCCGGGATCGCCACCTTGTGTTCACCTCCTATGGTGTTTTTTAGGTTTGGGTGTTCCGGGGCAAGTGCCCAGCTCCCACAAACTAACACCTACGGGCCACCAGGAGACGGCATAATTATTTTCCCGATTAGCGATCAATGCCGAATCTCCTGACATCCGTCAGTTTCAGGCTTGTTCCGTGATGGTATCAATCGAAGCCCTTCCCCGAAGGTCGTCAAGGAGAAGGTCCCTGTAGCAGAAAATGAATTTGTTCCTCCAATAAATTTGTTTAACTGAACGTTGACCGCCAAACACGTTAGCTATTTGCGCGTAACTCACGCACGCTTCACTGGAGCACGCTGTGCTCTCAAAATATACTCAAACCTGCTATTCGCTCCCGACTGTCTTTCCTTGTACCGGTCAAGTTTCCGTGGGGGGAGGTTGCCAGAGGATTTCAGTCGTACCGCAGTCAAGTAAGCGTGACGCAGAGGTGGGTCAGCAAAGATTAAGGGCGGCACAGTCGTTCTAGACATGTGGAACTTCGCAGAGCGCGATGGTATGGGTGACGCACAGAGGTGGTTGACATGCGGTTGAAGAAAGGCACAGTGATACACATGTCTTAACAGGTGAGCATCTACGAAACCACCCACACATAAGCCCTACTATTCAGCTATGATTCCTGCGGATACCAGATCAAATCCCCTTGGGGTACTATTCTCAGTGTGACCACTAACAATCCAGTCCCCCCACCAAAATGAGCCAAAATGATCCAGCCTAATTTTACATTGCCATCTATAATTTTATTTACCGTATTGCACACATACTCGTTTTCCTCTCGCAGTTTGTTGTGACGCTTTTCTCCCGCAAGCGTGTTGTCAAGGCAGTGGGCTCGGACCATTTATGCGAGTGTTCGATTAGATTTTGCCCTACATTCGCGGGCTAAGGGCCGGACGGGGTTTTAAGGTATATTTTCCTTGTTTGCAAAAAGCAACCGATACAATGCCGACATTTAGAGTTCTATCTCCTGTGAGATGTACAGTTTTGTTGTCCACTTCCGTCCTCTTTGCCTTCAGCCGTTTTTAGCCAGGCGTTGCAATGTGTTGCATCTGCGCCACTCTGAGTTCATATGACTTTAGTTTGATGCAGATTAACTCGATGGCACTGCAAAACTTTCTTAAATCTTGAACACTTCGGCCAAACCTTAACATTATGCAATGTCCTAGCGCGATCCGAATTTTGGGCGGGGGGGGGGTTGGGGAGGGGGGGGTGGGGTTTGGTTTTGGGGGGGGGGGGGGGTTTGGGGGGGGTTGGGGGGGGGTGGTGTGGGGTGGGGTGGGGTGGGGGGGGGTTGGGGGTTTTTGTGGGGTGGAGTTGGTGGGGTGGGATGGGGGGAGGGGTGGGGGTGGGGGTGTTGGGGTGGGGGGGGGGGGGGGGGGGTGTTTTTGGGTGGTGGGTGGTGGGGGGGTGGGGGGGGGGGGGGGGGGGGTTGGGGGGGGGTGGGGGGGGGGGGTTGTGGGTGGGTGTGGTTGGGTGGGGTTGGGGTGGGGTGGGGGTGGGGGTTTGTGGGGGGGGTGGGGGGTTGTGGTTGTTTGTGGTGGGGTGGGTGAGGGTTGGGGGTGGTGTGGGGTTTGGGGGGTGTGGTGGTTGTGGGTTGGGTGGTGGGTGTTGGGGGGGGGTGGGGGGTGGGTGGGTGGGGGGTGTGGGGGTGGGGGGGGTGGCGGTTTGTGGGGTGGTTGTTGTGTTTGGGGGGGGGTTTGTTGGGGGTGGGGGGGGGGGGGTGGGTGGGGTTTTTTTTGTTTTTTTGGGGGGGGTGGTGGGGTTGGGGGTGGTTGAGTGTTGTTGGTGGGGGGTGGGGGGGTGGGTGGGGGGTGGTGGGTTTGGGTGTGGTTGGGGGGGGGGGCGGGTGGTGTTGGGGGGTGTGTGGTTTGGGGTTTGGGTGGGGGGGGGGGGGGGTGGTTGGGGGGGGGGGGGGGGGGTGGGGTGGGGGGTGGTGGGGGGGGTGTGGGTGTGTTGGGTGGGGGTTGGTGGGTGGGTGGGGGGGGGTGTTTGGGTGGGGGGGGGTGGGGGGGGTGGTGTGGGTGGGTGTTGTTGGGGGGGGGGGCTGGGTGTGTGGGTGTTGGGTGGTGGGGGTGGGGGTTTTTGGTGGGGGGGGGGGGGGTTGGGTGTGGGGGGGGGGGTGGGGTGGGTGTGGTGGGTGGGAGGGGGGGGGGGGGGGTGTTGGGGGTTGTGGTTGGGGGTGGGGTGGGGGTTGTTTGGGGGGTTGTGTAGGTGGGGGGGGTGGGGGTGGGGTGTGGGGGTTGGGGTGGGGTGGGGGGTGGGGGGGGTGGGTGGGTGGGGTGGGGTTTGGGTGTGGTGTTGTTGTGGGTGTTTGGGGGGGGGGTGGGGGGAGGGGGGGGTGGGGGGGGGGTGGGGGGGGTGGTTGGGGTGTGGGGGTTGGGGTGTGTGGTTTGGGGGGGTGGGGTGGGTGGTGTGGGGGGGGTGGGGTGGGGGGGGTGGCTGGGGTTGGGTTGGGTAGTGGAGGGGTGGGGGGTTTGGGGGGGGGGGTGGGTTGGGGTGTGTGGGGTTTTGGGGGTTGGGTGGGTGGGGGGTGGGGGGGTGGGGGGGTTGGGGGGGGGGGGTGGTGGGGGTGGGGTGTTTTGTGGGGGGTGGGGGGGGGGTTGGGGGGGGTGGTGGTGGGTGGGGGGGGGGTGGGGCGGTGGGTTGGGTGGGGGGCGGGGGTGGTTGGTTTGGTGGTGGGGGGTTGGGTTTGGTGTGTGGGGGTGGGGGGGGGGTGGGGTGGGGTGGGGTTGGGTGGTATTGGTTTGGGGATGGGGTGTTGGGGGGGGTGGGGGGTGGGGGTGGGGGGGGGTGGGGGTTGGGGGGGGTTGGGGGTTTCTGGGTGGAGGTGGGTGGTGTGTGTGGTGGGTGGGGGGGCGGGTGGGGTGGTGTTGGTTGGGGGGGGGGGGTGTGTGGGGGGTGGGGGGTGGGGTGGGGGGGTTGGGGTTTGGGTGTGGGGGGGGGGGGGGGAGTTGGGGGGTTTGGGTGTGGGGGGGGGGTGGGGGGTGGGGGGGGGGAGGGGTGGGGGTTGGAGTGTTGGGGTGGTGTGGGGGGGGTGGGGGGGGGGGTTTGGCGGGGAGGGGGGGTTGTGGGGTGGTTGGGGGTGGGTGTGGTTTGGTTTTTTTTGGGCGGGGTTGGTGGGTTTTTTGGGGGGGGGAGGGGGTGGGGGGGGGGGGTGTGGGTGGGGTGTTTTGGGTGCTTGGGGGGTGGGGGGTGGGGGGGGGGTGGTGGTTATTGGGGTGGGTGGGTGGGGGGTGTG
Source organism: Fasciolopsis buskii (assembly GCA_008360955.1). Classification (NCBI taxonomy): domain Eukaryota; kingdom Metazoa; phylum Platyhelminthes; class Trematoda; order Plagiorchiida; family Fasciolidae; genus Fasciolopsis; species Fasciolopsis buskii. The sequence continues at coordinate 243 of LUCM01002016.1, read as the reverse complement.
GGTGGGGGTGGGTGGTTTTTGGGTTGTGTGGTTGGGGTTGGGGGGTTGGGGGCCGGGGGGGGGGTGGTGGGGGTGGGTGGGTGGGGGGGGTGGGGGGTTGGTTTGGTGGGGTGGGGTGGGGTGGGGGGGGGTTGGTGGTTTGGGGGATGGGGGGGTGGGGTTGGGGTGGTGGTGGGTGGGTGGGGGGTGTTTTGGGGGTGGGGGGGGTGGGTTAGAGGTTTGGGGGGTGGGGGGGGGGGTTGG
>LUCM01002015.1:587944-645319 GCA_008360955.1 Fasciolopsis buskii | reverse complement strand
GAAGTCTTACGTGATTTTCGGTCACTGCAAGTTTCAAGGCTAAGTTTGCCTGTTTTCTCCCTTGGGCCCTATGGGGTACGGCCTATACCCATTGAACAGCACCCCTGCTTCATCCATGTAGTGATCCAAATTTACTGTACAAACCCATTTTGCAAATGAGTCGAAATGGTGGCCGGATTTCTTTCCCAAGACCTCCACTTGTTATTGAGTTCTTCGTAATTCCCTAGTGCTCTAGTTGCCGACCTAATCATTTCAACAGAAAATTGAATTCATTGTTTACTTTCAGCACCTGTCCCATGTTGTCGATATTTGATTGATTTTTTTCACATTGTTTCGGTATGCGTACCATGGGTGTGAATTTTTCCATATTGTTTTTGTACAACCGCTGACTTTGTCAGATGTTCACGTGAGTGTGCGTCCTAATATTTCTCACGGTTTATTAAAATAAGAAATGTCAGATTTCCTGAGCTGATCATCTTACCTTTGGACTAAACCTAGTCTGGTCACTCATTCACCAAGCTTCGCCCGAAGCAATAGGACCTGGGGTATTTGTTCTGGCCGACTGATCACGCCCTAAATAGTCCTAATTTGTCTTTGTTACAATTCATTATTCCATTGTTGCGTGACCTTATCTATGCTGTTCTTCAGCGGACGTCCTTTTAATGTTTTTCTTCTTACTAATGGTCACCCTGCTTAAAAGTTGAAGTCGTTCAGTTCTCTCCATTCTCCGCACATTTAATTCACGAAATATTGATCTAACGCTACTCAGCGGTTGCTCATGACAACGCTGTTTGTTCATGTTAAGGATACAGTACGAAATGAAAAAGCAAAATATTGTAGATTTTGTAGTGGATGACGATTCGTTGTCATCCAGCTCGTGACCACACCTGACCTAATGGAACCCAATATGATTCCACGCCACTTTAAGTTCCCTGGTCACAGCGGCCATTTCTCCCCGTGGAGTGAGCCTTACTGGCTGTAGAGTATTCCCTTTTCACTGAACTTAAGGATCAAGTACGTCATATGGTGTGCCTTTCATTCGTATTTCCCCCTCATTGTTTCTCTTCATGGTTCCAATGACACGACAAATATATATATATATATATATAAAATGTACTTCTGGATTGGGCGCACTATGCGGACGGACGGGGGAGAGGAATGACACGGAATCACCTAAGGTCCCAACAACTCCGACGTGGTAACAAGCCGGACGACATCGAATCACCACTTACCACTAAAGTGGCTGGATCCTGGGATTTGAACTCCTAATCCTTTTTAGTGAAAGACCCTTGATCCACTTGACCATTACCTGTGTAGAGTTCTCTTCCATCACTAGTTCATCGACTACCCGTCGGGTTCTGTGATTCCTCAGTGGGCATTATGCCACCCGGTTCCGAAAACTAGATTAGGGGTTTGACTGAGTGGACCCTAACCCAAATCTTTGACCAAAGAGTCTAACCCACAAGGCAACAGGACTATCCGACGACTATGTAACTGATTTCCCAAGTTCGTGCCCCGTTTGGATGAGCTAGATGTCCTGGGTGCTCAGTACACTCCTTTACCACTGATGCCGGTGGGCGTAGAGTTGTTTGCTTCTGACGCCGCCTGTGGGTTGATTTGCAATCATGGTTTTGCAGTCTCCCCTGGATTGATTACCAAAAGTTAGTAAATGGAATGGAGAGGACCAGACATTTACTTTTGCCTCCGTACCTGACATGATGAAATCTTATATGGTTTTGTGCCACTCCAAGGGTTAGTGTCATGGTTGCCGGTTCCTCACTGACGTATCGTGAGCCACAGTGGCTATGGTGCATACTCTTTCCACTGTACTGATGCATGAAGTTGGTCATAAAATATACCTCCACCACGAGAGAGCGGTGAGTATGACTCCCTTAACAGAGGCTATTTAAGACGGAGGTCATGTGCGACCATCTCGAGGCGCGTTCAGACTGAGTAACCAACTGAAAACCCCCGCCACCACCAACTATGCTGTGCAATTTATTAAGTGCGAGTAGTTTTTACGGATAGATGAATAACATTTCCTTCAAGTAAATCTGATTACATATTTAGTGCCATCGAAATCGTGAGGAAAGAGCAATATAAATGGAAAGAAGAGAAAGCATTACGTATGGTTTATTAGTCTTTCAGGATCCTCAACATCAATGGCTGTCCATTGTAATCCATGATCTCTCCGTGAGCTTTGTACTACCTGGGTGCCCTGTCCTAGTTGTAGGTTTTCTTAGAGGCCCCATTCCGAGCCGTTGATCGGAACAGCTTTTCTCTTTTTTTACCTCCGTGGGCCTGCTGTCATAGATGAATAAGTGCCACGCGAGGCCAAAAATCTGCGACCATCCGACCAAATGGTACTTCTTACAAAGTATGAATCAAAATCCAGTTCAAAAAATGTCCAAACTGATAAATACAATATTCGAAACTTATCTCCGGACTAGTCTTTTGGCACTTCAGTATAAAAACCAGCAAAGATAAGGGCGTAAATGGGTTCCATTCTTTGTGCACTCGCATATTTCTCGCTATCCAAACTTGATATAATATTTGGAATATGGCGAATAAATTCTCTGGGGCTCACGTTCGCTGGTGATATTCAACCAAAAGTATCGAATTAATTCTTTCCTACTAAAAGAGCAGAGCTGAAGATTGAAACCCTTTTCATAGCGTCTCCATCATGCTCGTACATAATTCGGGAATTGTAACGTTTCGAACGAGGACTTTTGTATGGGCACGAGTTTCGCAAAGAGCCCACACAATAGTCGGGACACGAATTTCGAATCTAGTACATGTTTCTCAGTCTTTAACCAATGCGACAATCCTCATTTCGTAAACTGCAACTGGGAAGGAGTAAGACATCAGCAACGTCAAAACCTACGCTGATTCGTGGCCCGACCGCCGAATGGCTTCTCCAGCATTGCCCAGCACGTGCAAAAAGAGTACGAGAAATTAAATGATGTAAAAACATGCACATTGCATGTCTAAGCCACCGAAGGCAGTGTAGAGCGATTATCTCGGTTAGAGGTCGACCACTTGGACCAGACCCACCACGAGGCACCTTATTGAGCACCGGATTATCCCATTGGACTTGAATAGTGCTTCGGAGAAATCGATGGTCAAATACCGGGATTTCTCGGGTTTAGTCAACACTGAAGGGTAAGGTCTCGTGCCATAAGATAGAAAACTAGAAACTGTGACACTGTACACCCTTTTTTCGGTCGGGCTATGACTTGGCATAGAGGCATGAAGAACCTAGCTTCGGCTTTGGTCTCGGTTGGTGCTCCCCGCATTCCTGGTTGGGGCCCAAAGGATGTGGATTGTTTTTGGTTGGAGATGCTGAGAGATATGGCTCAGATCTGAAGTGATTGGCGGGAATGCTGTGGCCTATCTGTAGAACTCACCCCTCTTAAAAATGATCCGAAAACAACCAAAAAATCAAAAGCATGTAAGGTGAAAAAAATCGTTGATTTTATATGATTTATTTGTTTTCCTTCTTTTGTTTGTCCCCCTTCTGCGAAGTTCCATTTATATGTTGTTGCTTTGAAACCATGCTAGTTTTCAGGCCGATTATATATATAGCTATTCGTGCTGCGATCTTGTTTTCGCCACTGCGTCCGGTCATAATCAGGCTCCCAGGGTACTCAGAGGTACTAACTGCCTCTGGCTGGTCACTCCAAAGAGTGATTGCAGTCACCTTCTCTTGCTAGTCTGCTCGCTTCAGGTACAAAGCACCTGCCGCATTTGAATACTACAACTACCAAGCGACCTGTGCATTTTTGATGGTTCTGTCTGCTAATTCTGAAGTACTCCGTTGGACTAGTATTTCCTCCAGCTTTCATGTGTCATCGTGCAAGAGCAAAGCTTGGATTCGTTTTCATTTTTGCCTGTGGTTCTCCAGCGTGGTGTCTTGTTTGAATGGATCATCATTTAACATTTCATTCCTTAGTAATGCCAAGTGTTTTACCTGATTGTAGCTGCAAGAATCTTTCGAGATGTTTCGCTGAAGAAATTCAGCATTGTTAACGAATGAAATCTGCTCCGAAGTGTGCACAATTTTATTCTTAACCCGACTGACCGGAGTGGTTAACATGGACAAATTTCTTAATTTGACCCTATATTTATCATGTGCATATGGAAAATAAATAATCAAAAAAGACGAGAGGTTGCTTCGCAATATGCATAGGTATTTACACTGTTCTTCCCGTTACTCTGTTTTACTGTTCTAAGTCTAAATTCTCGGCTCAAGTATCCTAATGGGCAAAAAATATAATAGTTGAACATTTCTATCCTCCCTTCCGTTTTGTTGTGAATGGTTTTATTGCATAGGTGTTACGTATGGGGCGTACCTTATAGCCTTCGGAATTAGCCGGCAATCATGACCAGAGAATTTCGAGTGATCAAATGAAGTCTCACTAGTTTGGGTTTGATGACGAGCTGGGTTTTGATGCATCACTTTCTATTACTGAGGTGGCGGGATGAACCGAGATTCAGACGTGATTTTTTGGCATGGCGAATGCTTAGTCCACTTGATCATCCCCCGATAAACTTTCGTAAAGATATCACTCGACTTTCAAGGAATTCTTGAGTGTCTTGTACAACAAATTGTCGGTCCTTGTTCGCTGAAACCGGTTATTTGATGATTGAAAGGCTAGGTAAAATGAATACAACAATTTCTTCACTCTTGAGAAACCCGGATTTTTTTTCCTCAGCAATTGCTCACGGCTCGTATCGGTCAATTTCATCCAAGAGCTTGGTCAATCACGTGCGAAGCTTTATGCCCTATTTGCGTGGAATATCTATTTCTACTAGGCGGTTGTTTCCATTACTCAGTAGGGAACTATGGTTATTCAATCGCATACACACAGAAGCATGCAAAGTACTTGAGGGTTTTTTGTCGTTCACTCAGGTGTGGCTAAGGTTTTCCGATGCCGACCCACTCTGTTAGTCATTAGAATCTCTCACAGCGCCACACGCATTACGGGGCGTGATGAGTTGCAGAACTGCGAACTGCGACTCAGTTAGATTTCTGTTATTGTTTTAGTTTCACTCTCCAGTTATGTGCTTTGGATACCTTGTGCTATGCACATAAAGATCATGAAAGTTCCGAATTCCTCTCTGTCGGTTTCGTTTTTTATTTTGTTTGATTATTCTAAGCTGTCATGGACTTTCTCTTGCTAAAAATGTAAATTGTTGTACGGACAGATGCACTTGGTCTTAATTTTTCATTATGTAATAGAGATAGAGAGAAAGCGAGCGGTTAGTGAAAATAAATTTGTTCTGTTGTTAACACTGAAAATGAGACACTCGGCATCCTTTCGGAACTGCAAGCTGTCGTTTCTAATGCTCACGATGAAAGACATACTGTCTTGATTCGTAGGGAGTTGATTGAACTTGCTTGATAGTTTGTTTCCTCATGGAAGGTTCTCCAGCGTGAAGCAATCGTCCCTATTTTGTCTCAATATCTATTTGTTTATCGTCTGATCTTCTTGATCACTGTTGAGATCCAATTTTCCGCATGACACCATTTCGGTTCTTGCTTTTCGAACTGTTGTTCAGAATCTGCTCCTCAGACTGTGGAACGAGATAAGCAGCCCCGAAAAACTGTGATGAACAGTGTAATTTATCCGAGTAAAAATGCCCCAACCAGTACGACTTCCCTGTCTGCTCGTCCGAAATTGATCAGTTTTGGTGGAATTATCAGTCGCCATCGGACGAGTAATTTTCGTCCCACTTCCCGACCCAAGCTGATAGCAACGACCAGTCTACTTACAATGTTTTGTCTATTCTCTCTCAACATTCTCACGTTGCCCATCAGTTCCGGAAACGGCAGGCCTGGATCCAGCGTTCAAGCGAGTGAGTTGTGCAAAATTTTCTTCATCTTGTTTGTTGTTCTTTTCATCATGGGATGTGAGCCAGAACGTTTGATTCTTTTCAGGCTATTGTTTGCCTTGTGGTGTAACTATGAAAAGAGTTAAGTTTTCACTTGGTTGCACAAAGAACATAGCACTTAATCGATTCTAGCTTAAGTTTCATCATAATATCACGTGATTTTTCTTAGTTTTTGAATCGGTCACAACCATGCGGTGTTTCCATATCGTACCGTTTCGGTTCGTAAGATCCATCTGTTGTCCACATAACTGTGCTCTAAGAACAGAAGGATCATACACTAGGCAGTCAATTTGACCCCCTTCCCAATGCCCTTCAGCCACCGAAGTAAAGCTGATTTTCCTACAGACTGAACACAAAGCCATGCTAATCGCGTAAACGGCTCCTAATGTTCAGTTTTTTGTCGACTCAGAATCGAACAGCCTGTGTGATTGTAAGCAATAATCATTCATATAATCTCTCGAATCGCCGTTAGGCAGCTGAATGGATGATAAATCAGGCTTTATTACGTTAACCTTTTTCCCTAACTGGTACTTAGAAAATTGGATTCTAGTTGGATAATTAACTATAGAATTTGACAACCCGAATTCGATGAGATTTGAATCCTAGCTAACGAGGGACGCGAGCAAATCGGGACAGAGTTTTTCCAGCCACGCCGCCACTAGTCCTGCCGACTAAAGCTCCCAGTGAATTGATGAATATTGGATGGGAAGGAGAAGGATACGAACATCAGAGAAACAAAAAAATTATACTGTACAAGATCATTTCTATATGTGCAAAGAGCGCGAGACGTTAGTTATAGGGTTGTTTGGGTTCTGGGTTATTGTGCTACTTGGTTGTCCAGGGTGCTCTTCTGGGCTGGAAAACCATGGACGATTTGGAAGGCAGCAGTAGTTCCAGACGAGCAAATGACCGATTGAGCGGTTCATGTCCCAGTTCTGGAAAACCCTGTTGGTTCTGTGTAACATGGTAATGGGCAATGGCTTTATTTAGGTGGGGAGAAACACTCGCCACTAGTGGACTCTTGCCAGGCGAAAACTTGCTACGCCGTTGATAGTGCTGTTGCTTGCCCGCTACCACCTATTTAATAAGCGTGGGTTCACCTTTTTCACGGCTACTTTCGGAAGGGGTAGCCGTCTCCGTATTCGCAATCCAGGGACGTACCCAGTGACATGCAGCTCTGCCCTGAGTTCCGTTTGGGATCGCTCTGAATAGGAGAACTGAACGTGTGATGTTAGACTGGATTCCAATCAAGATTCGCTTGTGTGCAGTTCGATTAGAGGGTTCTGCGCGTGTCAGTCGCAATCGACTGAAACCTTAGTGTCTTGTTGGTCACGCGCTCCAGTCGACGTTCCTGCAAGTGAGTCAGTGAGTCGTCAGATTATTTAATCACTTGGCTTACACTGGAGTTTCGTGAACCAATACCCCTAATCCGTAAATAAATTATCGATAGCTGCAGCCTTTCCCATTTTCTTACATTTCCCGATGCGTTACTATTTCTTAGGTTCTTGGCCAGTTAGTTAGTGTCTCAGAGGTTCGTGCCTTTCGTTGTATACGAGGGGATAGATCTGCGAGCATCCAGCAGAGCAACTAAAGTCGAGGATACCCATCATTACTGAGTGCAAGACTTCTTTGTTCTTTTTCGAGTGTTCATTCGTATCCTGGAATTTGGCTTTGACGATAACTCCGTGCAAGGCTCCAACTCGAACTCAAGTTGACGATTATCGTCCAGAAAGAGAGCTATGCATGGACTGCAGTTTTCGTTTTGGTATAACCACACACAAAAAAACGAGCTCGGATCAAAGTATAATCTGAGTCCGCAGATGTGAAGACTCTCGATTGATTCACACCATCGATGACCAATGACAGTGTGGTCAGTTTGAGACCAAAGGCTTGGAGGCGGAGGTGGGCGTCAATTGAGCTGATGAACGGACGCACACTGTTTGTAGTCTGGTTTAATGAAAGAGGTGACTTGGCTGTGGCGGGAAAATTGATGAGAAGAAATCGCAAAAAACTGTGAAGTTGCCGATGTGTTGAGTCGTCAGCCACCGAAAGGTTATTTCGATTAATATCATTTCGGTCCCTTTTCGTCTCCAAAATTCACTCCTTATTATTGTTAATCGGTCTGCAAAATACATTTGAGCACCTCTTGATTGTGGTTGCGGATCTGATACCGCGATATATTCATTACACAAGGTATCTATATGCTATGATGCTTCATTTACAGCCGGCCGTCATCTGCAGTCTTGTCAGTAGCAATCGAACGCAACTGTCCTCGTAAAGAAGTCTTTTATTCGTTCGTTATCTGTATCATGGTTTTCACTTTTCTTCTGCGAAAATGCAGTGAACCTAGATCGCTGCTCTCCTCATTTGCATGAATTTTCACCTAACAAGCCGGTGATCGTCGTGTCAGTGCGTTCCGCAAAGTTCATTGCCATCTGTTCGTCTCGCCTTTATCGATCAAAACTTGCATACGCCGCGTATTGTCTTGACTGATATTCCTTTCAGTTTCTGTTGTATTCTTATCTCCTGGCCTGCACGACACTAGTGTCTCACATGTTTGTTTGCCGTTTCTAAGGTATCCACACAATACCATGAGTTTCGTTTTTCGTTATTTGTCTCTGCACTTGAAATTTGTGGGTCTATGTCTGGCCCTATTTATTTCAGCTTTCATTAAGCATATACTGTAAGCATTCGTTTCCTTGCGCTCATATGCGATGCATGCGAATCGGAATGATAATATTTGCGTCAAAAGTATCACCAGGATTTGAGAATATTTTCATCTATTTAAAAAATTTGATATCATTTCAGAGCGCATCCAATATTGATTTTACCTCGCCACACTGAAGAATCTGGGACCTCGAAAAATTCTCAGTTCTTAGTAGTTGAGGATGGTTTTAGACCCCACTGACAGCATTTGAACATGCACGACCTTGATTGTCATGGTAAATGAATTTGAACATGAAGAATAAGAACCCGGCTAAAGGTGCAAACAATAAAATTAGTACGAAAGACCTTACGATCCACGACGGGTCACAATCACAATCACTAACAAACTGTTTGTTCTGCAGAATTTGTTCTTTCTGCTAATATCCCACCGTTTAATGTGCCTTTATTGAAGCCAGACGAAATTCTTAAATAACTTGAAGATTCATCATTAAATAACATGCAGAATTCATTCCAAGTGATGAATGAACAGTTTACGGGAAGAAGGATATGCTAATTTATATAAACACGGAACTTAAAATCAGGGTTATCTGAGTTTGGCTCGTTAAACGTTTTTATATTACCTTCGTGATAGTGGACCCCAGCACAATCGCAAGGTTTCTCGTTACCTCAGGGAAGAGAACAAGGCTAGGATTCTTGGCTTACAAACTTCGATTTTCTGTGGCAAATCTTCCTGATTGTTTTAACGTAAGTAGAAACACGATGTATCGAAGTCTCCAGGAAGACCTTCTCGGGAATGGCTTGGGAAGGTTAGAAGCCCATCACCACGAAACATGAGGATAGTTTAATTGATATCACCCCAAAACGAGTGTCGAAAATCCTCATATACAATAAAAAGAGGCGATTTACCCAAGTAGTCATACAGTCTTCTGCGAAGTTTCACCTGATGTCAAATCGGCATTGAAAGAACAACTCAGGAAGGAACATAACGACTTTGTTCAAGAATTCAATTCGCGCCTTGCATCCTTCTGTAGGTCGGTGTTTTACTGGTAAATGTATGTTCTGTGATGAGTCTTGGGAAGCTCGCAAAAATGTCATTTTCGAAAAGAGCATCCCACGAAGACTTGTATCACGCGTCCGAAAAATCTCGGATCCATCACGACTTCTCATATGAACCGGAATAAAACATGGACGACCTTGTCGTATGACCTCCGTCGAAGGTCCGATAAAAAGCCGCGATATTCGTCTCAGCGATGGTAAACATTCCCGGAGTTCAGCAAACGCTCCCAGGACAATGCCGCATGTCGTGTTTCACGATAGGTTAGTAAATATATTAAATCAATAGTATTAGATTCGAGAGTTCACAGCGACTAGTCGGCTTCCACCATTTAAGTTGAAAAAGTGATAGACGAAGAAGGGAAAGGATTTATTTACAGCAAAGTCGATTCGCTCCTTCCTGAGTTGCTCTTTTAATGCCGACTTGATATCAGGTGATACTTGACGCAGTTTAAATTTCTTCATTCTTCTTCGACGGGATATTAGCAGAAAGAACAAATTCTGCAGAACAAACAGTTTGTTAGTGATTGTGATTGTGACCCGTCGTGGATCGTAAGGTCTTTCGTACTAATTTTGTTGTTTGCACCTTTAGCCGGGTTCTTATTCTTCATGTTCAAATTCATTTACCATGACAATCAAGGTCGTGCATGTTCAAATGCTGTCAGTGGGGTCTAAAACCATCCTCAACTACTAAGAACTGAGAATTAATTTGCAGCATTTGGTAGAGTTCCTCACTACTTCAAACAGTTTAGGATCCACAACCTGGTTATTAAGGCCAATTTCTAATGCATCACAATCGGCCATCTCTCCCTCTATAAATACAAATGTTTTTGATCTATTTATTTGCATATATGTATGCAGGACCGTATTTTCTTCGTTAACAGGCCAGTAGTTTGATCTCGGAAGCTCTGTTTCTGTTCCCCCTGCGTTCTGTTCTCCGTTGTACCAACGGGCGGCACCCGGTTCGATTGTCACAATAAGAAGAACTTTACTTGGTGTCCAGACATCCTTTTTCTTCGATTTCTACTCGTGACCTTTAGGGACTTTCTATCACTGCCGGTTTTGGCATACGGGAATTCTGCCTAATCATTTACTTGCCGGAAACTTATGTGGTTTGAATCGTGGAGTGGTTCTTTAGAAGTATATTACAGCCGCCACTGCCAGTCAACTGTACACTTTACTTAGTTTTATTGTACTTCATTAGCCACCACAGAGATGAAATATCACAAACGTAAAGAAAAAAAAACAAATTCTCATGATTATATATGTGCTCTTCCAATTTTTGCCGAAACTTAAAATCTAACTCGTTTCCCTACCTCCAGTGAAAGGTTGGGATCATCTGCGCAGTCACCCGTTCGGAAGACGGGTTCTTCTCAGCGTGCGGGAAAACACGGATAGTGAGCAGTGGGATATGAAGACACGTCGTGTCAAATGCAAATTTCCAAATGATGTCGACGGATGTTTAGAGATGCCTTCTGATTCCTCTGAATTCAATGCAACTGAACCAGTTCATTTGCTGCTGGTAAGACTTTTCTCAGTCAGTCGATTTATGTTTCGTTATCATCATCGTCCATTCGCCACCAAATGAAGTCAGTTTGCCTATCCCTTTGGTTCTCTTATTCGTGACACCACTACTTGTTCCCGTTTTTTAGAGGCAGTTGACTCACATTAATTTTTCTTCTGCTTCTCTCTCGTATTCAGGGTTGGATTGAAGAACACGAAGCATTTCGGATAGGGACCTCTTCCCTCAATCAGGATGATCGAGTTCGTAAAGGTGAAGCCTTACAGCGTTCTCTACCTCTGACCACGATTAGAGATACGAAAGAGAATCGATCTCGTTACCTGTCTTTCACAAAACCGCGCAATCGCCGTGTAACCTCTGAATCCTCGTCTACTCCATCCACTCATTTTGGCGCTTCTTCCGATAGGCTGATGTCGCGATCACTTTCTGAGAAAGTTTTACCTGCTTACGATCCTGTTCCTTCAAAGAAAGAGTCTAGTTTTGCTCCAGTCAGCGAACGAGCCGTTCAGGTAAGTTAGTTTTCTTTGCGCAACGTTCACACCGTTCAGTGCATTTTCATCACCATTTTTTTCTCAATGTTTTTTTAAAAAAATCTGCGACCCGTGCATACGAGTTTAGTTTGCCCACTGCGGTGAAGCCTGTTTGACTTATATTTTGTGTGCAATTTTTAACTATTGGCTTGTATCTAACACGGTGTCCTGTTCGTCATGCTCCGCAGCGGACTGTTTTTGGTTTTTTAAGGCCAAAATGTGCCACCGTGTGAATACCATTTTTCGTTTACCGGCTAGCCATTTAATTCAGTCCCTTAACAGTTTGTATATTTGTGACAGGATAAAGTGCATGTTAACAAGCTAACGCATTCGTCAGTGCACGGCAAGTGCCGCACTTCAGGATATGGCTACCAAGTAAGTTCGTCACAAAAATAGTTTTGCAAGTATGCTAGTGCTGGTAGACGCGGTGGTTTGATGCTGTTTTCATTGTGTCTGAGTTTGCTACCGGCTAGCTGTGGTGATCGATCCCCATGTTGTTCTAATTACCCGTGTTGTATTGCAGAATCGGCTCACGACTATTGTATCTGATTAGCGTTGCAATTCAGTGTGTGAAAGAAAAATGTTTGGCTTCGTTATGACAAATTAGCCGTAGGACAAACTGAGTTCAGTGTCCATTGCCGGCGATGGCGCGATTTGATGACTGCTCACCCATAAAATTCAGCAAAACTAAGAAGTCAACAGGATGCCTTAACATAGTCCAATAAATCGGAACCGGGGAATTCTAGTGGCAGCTCTGAACACTTTGTCTTGTACCATAGCCTCTTCCTTTTGTATCCGCATTTTGACAGTCTTACAATAATCGCAGCCCATCATTTAGAGGTAAAAAATGATCGTTTTTCGTCTCGTCTGTATGAACGTGCCGTCTGCACTCAGAAGCACGCGGCAATACCTGAGTCTCAGTTCAGTTCAGTTTGTACAACCATTAACCTTGCATCAACGTGCTCCGGTTTTGATTGCTGAAACATAAAAAGGATCGTTGGTGAAGATTGACGATAAAACAGTAAGTCGAAGAACTAGAGAAGAAGAAAGTTTCCGAATGCAAAAACAACAGTGGCAGCGACACTGAGCCATATCACTCGCTGTCCCCAACCATCGCATGGAGGGTGCCCTTGCACCTCGAGCCGGCAGTTTAACTGGACTTACATTAGCCAGCCCACCGGTTACAGCCCTGCCACTTTATTGTATTGTCATCGACTGACCACCTCCAACCATTTTCTAATCGGTGTCTGTTTTGGAGAACAGCATACAGCGAAGCAGTCGTTTTGTGGACATACACAAAACGTGTTTCAATCACTTTATTCCATTCCCATTCAGTGCCCTTGGGACCCAGTAACTTACGTCTAACTTCTGATTTCTCACGAAATTCTCCCATCATGTTCTGCCAATGCTAAGAAGATAACAGTATCCAAACACCGATGGTATTCACAAATCCGCTCTGCCATATAGTATACCGACCTCACTGTTGTTGCCCATACTCGACTTCTGATCGATAACCGGACGTCACTTCGAGGTCACGTGCTTTAAATTGGTGAATACCATTCGGCACTTCTGTGTGCGCGAAGACATTTCATCCGATACGTGACCACCCAAGTAATTAGATCTATCCATCTTACCCAGTTGATCTCTTGCTTAAACAAGGTTCTGCTTCGTCCCAATACAGTCTTCCAACGGCATTTTATAGTTCAAAAAAGCAAAACTCACATCAGACACACCTACACTATCGTTCAGACGATCGATACAACCTTGCAGCTTGCTTGCTCGGCAGCACAATGTCGTCCGCCGATTGTAAATCAGACAGTTTCCTGTCTGAGCAAATATCAATGCTATCATTCCCACACGCATATATGGCTGTCTCCATAACTATCTTAGTGTTAAAATTGAAAGAAGAAAACGAAAGGGGGCAACGCTAACGAAAAACACTTCTCGTGGTGAATTTGAGTAAAGGATCACCGTAAACACGAACTCGACTTCGGCATTTTGCCTATAAGGACTGGATGAGCGGTACGAATTTCTCTGGCACGCATTTGAGCCAGAGGCAACGCCAAAGAACTGCACGACTGACTGAGTCAAATGCTGATTTCAAAACAAGAAAGACAGAAATAGTGCCCATGCGCTAAAGTCTGTCACAAGTTGAATATTTGGTCAAAACCACCCCCACCGGGAGGGGATCTGATTTGGTTCTTACGCGTACACCTTTCGCGAGTACAGGATAACTGATGGCAAATGATGCCCGCGATCAGTTTGGATGCAAAGCTTGCTTTTCCGATGAAGTTCTATCGTTCTTGTAAATATGTCCGATCACCAATTCACACCGATCCTTAGGAATCTCTCCCCTTCCCCCAAATTGATTCCAGGCGTTTTGCTAACACTCCGCCATCACCTGTGAAAACGGATGGCGGCAGTTCATCTTGCCCAGCGACTTCATGCCTTTTAAAAAAACCTACCTCCCTAATCACCATTCGGGATATAGGACTAGTATGTACATTGGTTCACTTGCAGGCATAAATGGAAGACCCGCTGCAGCTGTGGACTAACCAAACTTCACCCTAAAGTGTTCTGCCCAACGCTCTAGCCGGCGGTTCTGAGAGTGAATTAGTGTGCCTTCGGATTCCTTGCATACGCTCGGCTTTCTTGGATTAGTATTCTTGATCTATCGACAAAGGTTGCGACTATTTCCAATCTGCTGCAGCCTTTTCCGTTTCTCTGTATTTCTGCAATTAATGGGCGCATACACAAATACGACGAACGAATAAACGGCTTTTCGCCCCATTTGCGTGTGTCCCGACAATGCAGATAGTCAAATGAAATGGAAACCCAGGTCTAAGTAATGCCTGTAAACTATTTCTTCCCCTGTTACTTATGCTGCCATTAGATAAATCCGTCGAGGCGCAGTTCTTCGTGTCAGCCTGCGTGGTCCCTTTATGAGAATAACTGAAATTAAAAAGTTCCTCTGTAGAAAGGATGCTGATAGTATTCAGACTACCAATACTTAGCGGCTGCCCATATCGCAGAAGGCGTTTTTCTTTTGGGAGCGACCGGAGCCTTTGACCCAAAAGTGCTACTCACAATCCAGTGGAGCGTTAACGGAGCACGGGACCCCGGGGTATCTTTCTATCTTTTATCTTTTTATCTTTTACTTCCTTTATTAATGAAATAACAATGTACGTCCTTTTTCAGGAAGGTGGCTGCGGCCAACAGGTGGCCACCGAGTGGGGAAGTTGACCGGCGGTGGGGGATTTGAACCCGCGACCTTGTCATCCATAAGATGACTTATCCGCTTGGATACCGCCGGTCATGCATATCATTACCCACCCTGCTCGAAGTGATGGGTAGCGCGGTTCTGTTCATCAAGCGGGACGATCGATACAGTATGGAATTCATTGTTTGTGGTATTTACTGAGGTTTTTTGGACGCGTACTGCCAGGAATTCAGCTAACCAGGATTCCCAACCAAACCCTTTTGTTTTAACGAGAACCTGTCCGTAACGGAACAGGGAATGGCTGAGTGAAAGCCCATCTGCTTTGACCAGTTATTCTTTCACCAGTTTTCCGGCTGAGCCACCAGCCAAAATCAACTCTCAATCTGGAGAACCAGGAGACTACTTTGTCAGGCATATACCCATTGACCTTCTAGGCTTAATTGAATCTTCGTCTTGAAATGAGCCATCCTTTATAGCTCGCTGGGTCTTACAGGCACGCAAGCAGTCACACCAGTTGAGGGTGCAATCTCATTGTGATGGACCCGAGTTTCAGGGTCAGTGGCACTTTCCCAACGGTTTTGTTGTCATTTGATTGCATTTTTTTGTTCTTGATAGATTTCCGTATCTCGTTCATGAGCATTATTTGGCACCGAAACGAACGCGAATGAAGCCTAATTCACTAGGGCCAATAAACATCCGAATTTTGACTGCATTGAGGGAGTGTACCCTGTGAATTGTAGAGAAACTGGAGTTTGACTGTAAGCCTTGGGTTAGTTTGATAGGATGGCCCACGAGTTATCATTGTCGTTAAATCAGTGGCGATTGATTTTATCCAACCTATACTCTATCTGCCAGAACATTTTTCTCGACGCCTTGGCACATATCCATAGTTCGTAAATTTTTATTTTATAATTCATGGCATGTACACACATATCGCACAAATCTGTCTACAGATCACGTGCCATAGGAACCATGGTGAAGGATGACAGCTTTGGGAAAAAAGGAGAAGAGGAATGGACATTGTGCAGAGTTCTCTACACGTTCTCTAGCTCTCCCATTGTTCATCAGGATGCATGGTTCGTCAGCGAGCTTGCCACTGCCCGGTTGCCCAGACCGAAGTGGGGGCTGAAGAAAAGTTACACTATTCCGAGCGTGTAACCAGTCTAATCAACGAAGGAGTAGGACGGTTTTAGAATCTCGTAACTTACTGGGAATCGTGACTGACTACCCAGTTTATACGCCCTTTGGATGAGTCTAGACTTCCTACGTGCCCAATGTGCCCCTTCGCCACAGATACTAGTGAGCATACTTTGGTATCCTCATTGCCTTGTACGCCGTCCGTTATTGGTTTGGAATCAAGGTTTAAACATTTTCCATGGATTCTTTTCCAAAGGTTAGTCAACCCGGCGGAGAGCACCAGGCTTTTGCCTTCCTCTTCGTACTTCTGTAGAAATACCACCGCCACGAGAAGATTATGTGTACGATTTCAACTGAGCTTGTTTGAGGCACATGATCATTCATGAGCACCCTGAAAATCGTTCAGGACATGTGGTCGTGTTATTGTCTGAGACACCACCGACCATGCCTACTGAGTTGAAGACGCAACAGGCCAACTGGATCTTATAATATTCCCGGCATTTATGTCTTTAAACTTTTCATACACTCTATCATCAGTAATGACACAAGTAAACATTCGACGTTCGGATTATCGAGACATGCCATGCCAACGTGCAAAAAGGAAAATGCTGGTAAATTGTTTTTAGGAATGTGCAAGGTTTATAGAGCGACAAGCATCTGTTAAATATCTTGGGTTACAGTCTGTCATAATTTTGTCTATCTGTACAACTTGGTCGCATATTCAAAAACACTGAATAATCGACTTGTACACCCGAGAGTTAGTTCTATATCTTTTTTATCGCGCTTGGTTGGATGTTAATTACCGATTGCGCTCCTCCCCAGTCGTCTTGTAGAGATTGACCGGCCGGCGAACTAACTTTTAAAGGATCCTTTCAGCTAGAATTCCGTTGACCTCTATCTTTTGTTTATTGTTATCATGTGCGTCGCTCTGTGGTTCAGCACGTGGGTTCTGCATATCTGAGCGCACCTTGATTTGCGGCGCGGCAACTTGTGTTCTGCTTCTCTTTCTGTACGCGTATGATAGCCTGTCACAAACAGTTCACTTTAGAGGGATGCGAAACAACTTCCGTCGAATTTCGGCAGACGTATTGTATTTTATCGTTCTAGACATATTGGTATGTCAATTTTCCATACTTTGCTGGTCATCTGATTTTTCACCGTTTTAGAATTATCCATTTCTGAATGTATTCCTAAGTTTTCTTTATTCTGCTACCCTTCTAGCCTTTCCATCCACGCACTTGGGATTCAGGGGAACTAGTTGACGCCGCCGGGCGCCAAAATGGGACTGTTTATGTTATCCTGACGCAGTTAGATCATGTGCAATTGGAAGCGGTCAATCCAATCTACCATAATGCTACACGGAAAATTACGTTCATTGTTCCCGCTCATCCGCTTCAAGTCGGTAGGTTTTTTTACTATATGCACTGCCGTACTGGCCGGTCACCCCCCATTTCAGCGGTCAGCTCTTAGTTTGAATAGGTTTGTAATGCTGAATAATGATATTATCGTAATGCCTTACACACTGCTCCACACTTTGATTTCGATCCGTTTTCCTGGATATCCTGGCCTCTTCGGTCCTCGATTCTAATTTTCTTATTTGCGTCGTTTTCACTTCGTACATATCCTTTCAAACCAGAAGGGATAGACATTTAATCTGTTCCACAACCAGATGGTTAGGTTTCCCCCAGTGATTGAAGCTTCCAAATTCAATGAGATGGGAAGCTTCAATGAGCGTCCGACCCGTCCTTCGTTTCCGCATCAGTTCGATCATTTTCCTAGGCATCTAATCGCATGCCGTGCCACTACACCTGGGTTTATTGCCGTGCTAGCCTCGGAGCAGGTACCCTTCACCTGTTGTGTTGGATGTCACTATGGTGGATTGAAAAATCTGTAGATGTATGCGGTTCAGGGAAATGCAAGAAAAGTTTACACAACCAGATTTATATAATTTACTGCCCACATTAGTTGGAGCTCTTTGAATGGGATTCAAATGTTTAACCGCTAAGTGAGGGTCATATTCAGGAAGTAGTATTCTGGCAATGAAGCTTTTTTGATTCCTAATCTTAGTTCTGTTACTAATTCCTCGGTGGTGATATTCACTCGCATAAGATTCATCTAGGATCTACAGTTGAGGCCTTCACATGATAGAGTCAATAAAATATCTCACTCACAAGCAAGTACTTTGTAAGGAACAGGCCATACTTTTCTTCTTGGGCTCAACGTGGATTCAACAGCCATCGAATGGCGGGGAGTATACAGTTTTATTTAGAACCGAATGCCCAAATGCGCACTGCACATCCGAGAGTGGACGTTACAATCGGAAACCGAATCGGCGATTTTCTGTGTTGGTAGGTGGTCTACCTCTGAGTTAGCTCGGTGGTGTCGATTTTCGGATGCTTCGTGCTTGCGTGAATACTTCATTTTACATAAGAATTTGAATTTACGTGCCATCTCAAAACCGTAAGTGCGCCGTTTGCCTATCATTTGCAACGCATCATAGGGTTCAGTGATTTGTAAGGTCATTGGCGAGCTTCACGCAAGTCAAAGATGCACTAGATTCAATCCGAATACGATCGCGAGCCTAGAAAATAAGGCAAAAATCAGATTGAAACTCCATGGTTAGGTAAACTTGATGCAGTCAAAACGGATGCTGTCATCAGTAGTCAGGAGGTTCGCTTGAAATGAACAGAGTAAGACAAGTTTGTGCAGTCCCACGAAATCCACCGTCATTTCTCTAGGAAAATCGGCCTTACAAATGGTGATTGAAGAAAAACATTTTTGAGTTCTTCCTTTCAATGGGTGATACTCTTGGTAATCGATCGATAGATATCTGAGAACCTATTCTATGATGCGACCGACCACGATATTTTGCTTTTTCTTAACCCTTTGTGCATCTGCAGGAGTAGGAGCGTTAAGATGTTGACGATGACTGTTAAGTGTCACGTTGATCTGGTAGTTGCGTATTAATCCTCATAGTGTTTTTTAATACGCTTCAAGCAATAATGTAATGGAATGGACATGCCCTGTAACTGCTACGACCCCACTACGCGGGGGGAGGCGAAGCCGGTAACCATGATTCTGAAACTTGGAATGTCATAGAACCGCATGAGTTCCTATTAGGTCAGGTATGGTAATGAGCGAGTTGCTGTCTACCACGGAATCTCTACGTGGTGTGCGCTATTCCCGCCGTATACATCTACACACACCCACACGAAGTTCTGAGGTAGGTTTAGTTTCTGTATCAACAGTAGCTATATGCCCCTGATCAGTCAACATGACTTCGTTTGTCAGTCATAATGAGACGGTTTGTACATATATTAGTTGGCTTCGGTCGGTACTTATTGGTCAATCGTTTCCCGATTCTGTCGGCTCTTTTGTGTTCTTCACCTTAAGCAGTAATCTGGCTCATTCTAAAACTTTTGGGAATGTCAGATCCCGCTCAACTGTGTCCTCAAGACAACGCGAAGACGAGTAATTCTTACTTCGTTGTAGAGCCTACAGTTGATCAGGATTCTTACCCATGTATCATTCATTTTATTCCGTTAAACTTTTTGATCGACACATCTTCGTGTTCACACATTTCCCTCACTTTTCCATGCTTCGCAGCTCGCCGTTTTAAGGAGTGCTCATTTCGACGCGTCAGTGATATTCCAGCCAAAATAATCTTTCATTCTCAACTTCTATCCAACCGTTGTTTGATGTTGGTCATTCATTTGTTTTTTTTTCTCACTTTTTGAATAAAATCGTGATCTATTTGCACGAATCACAGAATACGTATGCTAGTCTCCAAGCTGCACCTCATCGGGAGATTCTCCCAACAATCTCAGTTGAAATATTGTCTCCACCACTTACAATGCAATACATAATCTCCGCTGTGTGATTATTATCCGCCTAAGCTCCACGAAACCTCGTTCATTATTGATTGCGTCTTTTCGAAATTGGCATGTTTCTTTAATGCTACTTTTTCATCCAAGCAACTCATACCGATAAAACACTAAATCTGGTTACATTGAGTGCTGCCGACCTATTTCAAAATCTATAATGCCCTCTAATGCAACTAATTGAATTTGCCCGTGAAATTTGATTTCCGCAATTTTCCTCCGAGTCTTTCGATGCAGCGAGCGAGATATGATCGAGTCACATGTTTAATTTGGAAATGTGTTGATCTGAGAAGAACTTCGCTAATCATAAATTTTTAGAGTTAGTTTGTACCTTTCAAAAGTCCACATCGTCTTTTCGCGGTTTAACTTTTAGCTGGTATCTTTGGGCAGATAGGTACTAGTAATTATCGAAGTGTACGGTAAGCCCAGATTATTTGAGCTTAGGTGGAAATGGTTCCTCGAAGTTTATTTATCCGGGATACATTACCCCGAACCATGCTCCCCATCTACTTGTGGGTTTTTTTTGCAAAGAACGACCAAATAAATGCTGTATGTCTTTTGAAGACACTATGCTAGCAGTCTTGGCTCTAACGTCCCCATTTTTATTTCGGTGAAGAGTGAATTAGCAGTCACCTGGATACAGTTGGCTGTAGCTTTCAGTTTGATGGCACCCGATCAGTTTCATCTCTGAGTGACACAAGTTTCATGGTCTATGCTTCTGTCCCTGGGCATTCTTCACCAGTTTCCCAGAAGTATTATCATTTGCGGCTACATGAACGTTTTCTAGCTTTCAGTGACTGGTCGGTAGATGACGGCCTGATGTAGATAAAACTGTGACAAGTCTTGCCTTCAATAATGTTTTACAACAGTGGTGAACAGTCATTCCTTCGTTCAGCGGAGCAACATGTGTATTTTTGGGCTTTTATAATATGCGTCTCCTTGATTTGTTTTTTAAGAGAGAATTGTGTTCATCGTATTTCAATCTGCAATTTACTAAATGTGCCGACCACCAAAGTCATTCGTAATTTCCAAATCATTCAAACTGTGTTCACTTCGTAACTTTCACAACTAGCCGCTATATCTCCTGCCGAACGCATAGTTCAGTGGTCACTATATTTAGACCCACCCATTGAAGCCGAAATCTGTGCCGCACTCGTTCTCCTGAAGTACCGCAAGATCCCAGGCTCAGATGATTCGCCACCAACTGTATTCAGGGACTTAGATTACGATGGTCTGAAAGAACTCACGCATGTATTCTTCAAAGTGTGGTACCAAGAAGAACTTTCTCTGAATCGGACGAGTCGATCCTAATCTATCTTTTAAAGATAAAATCTGTGAGAATCATAGAGAATTCAGGTTGATTCAGATTGCGTCGAAAATCCTCGTATCCTCCGTTCATCGTAAACTGACAACAAAGAATAAAGAACAAATCTTTGAGGAGCAAGCAAGGGTTCTTCCCGGTAGGGTTTGCGTCGATCAACTACTGGGTCATTGACGGCGGTGGTCAAGCAGTTAAGGTCGTGGCATTTGGACGACAAGGTCGCGGGTTCGAATCCTCCCACCGCCGGCCAACTTCCCCACTTAGCAGCCCTCTGTTAGTCGTGGCCCCCTTCCTGAGAAATGATGTGCATTGATATTTCATTGATAAAGGAAGTAAAAGATAAAAGACACCTACCGAAGATCAACCATTTCTTTGTTCTTGGGCAGCAGAGCAGCTTTTTGTCCAGTTAGCAAAATTATTTTATGGGTTGTTTGTCGAGGAACGGTGTGTCTAAAAAAGCATGTATCGTTCATTTCCTTTATTCTCATACTTGCGGACGAGTAAAGACCTATAGTAAGCCTTTACCTCCCTTTGTTCTCTTCGGCGGACTTCGACAAGAATGTTCTATTTCGCCGTTTATAAGTGCCCCGTAGATGTTAATGTCGAACTCCTACCATGGAATAGAATTGCTGATGCCACTAAAAATTTTTCCTCCAACTTCAATTAGCTCTACTTCTGAACCGCTTGACAACTAAAATGGCTCGATACGATATCCACTTCACACCATTACAGTGCAGGGTTTTTCTTTAGGATTAGCGAGAGTCCTCCACTGTGCTATACTTGGGCAATGAAATTTTGGAGAGTGCTGAAAGTTTTGTTTACCTGTGCAGCTATATTTCTAGACATGACAGCACGGAAAAGGAATTACCTATTGGCATTTAAAACACCAGATTAGCCTTTTTCTAATCTCAAGCCATTGTATCGCCGACACGACATCAGTCTTTCTTTGAAACTTCGAGTGCATAATACCACGTGCGCCCCGAACTGCTGTTTGGTTGTAAAACGTGGCTCCTCCGAGTTCAGGACATTCGTCAACCTAGCTGTGCTTGACGCCCGTGTTTTGCGGGAGCAACATGTCAGCAGAGTTGAATCACGTAGCCGAGTGTTTGACACAACTGACCCATTCTTTAGAAAGAATCGTATTTTAAAACCGTCTCCGATAGGTTGATTGCCTTTTGAGAATGCTCGCCCAGCGCCTGCTGCCTTGCACATTGAGCTCTCTGGGTCGGTTTAGAAAAAAAGCTTGGGATTCAAGCAATGACTGGTGCAGCTATCAAATTGCCATTACATGCAGGGCGAACTCTGTTGCCAGTTTAGGGCATCTGCTTACTTCCCTTAAAGGCATAACTCGGAATCGAAGTGGCGGGAGTGGGTTGATTTTTTTTCATGATTACCAGAAACGACAAAAAGAAATAAGTTTACCCGAAGAACGCTGACGCTTGTTCGTTGTTCTTAGGTTTCTTCAGTGTGGAGTAGACGAACTCAAATGCTGATGAGATCCTTCTTACTTTTATAGTACCGTTCCAAATAATCGTTTTCACTGTTCAACCGTTAGTCAGGATTAGTGTTGTGTCGACAGTGATGAATATGACAGGCGTGGCAGTCCACCCACATAGCTGACAAAACGTAGCAAGATTCTCTTCTCCCTTGAGTAGTGTTGTTTGTCAGTACAACAATGATAAAATTACTATTTTGTCTGTATGTCCGTTCATTCTTGAAGTGCACCCGATCAATTTGGCCTCACGCACAACCTTTGCTTATTTGCCTTGTTTAGTGATTTCTGGCCATGTTTAGTTAACCAAAACTTCTCCATATCTGTCATGCGACATCTGGCATCTGTTTCATCGTTCACTCTTGCAAGTCAAAGTGTATAAAGTACAAAGATAGGGCATGCACTTTTGGATTTTCTGTTTTTTTGTCCTCTGCTCATTTCGAGGTTCTGTTTGGTCCCGATACCATTCTTTTGCCTAAACAAGCATACCTTGATTTATCATACAGAGTTGTCTCACCCACAGATGTATCGGTTCATTGTGCACTTTTGCTTGCCAGTAATATACCGTCATTCTGGTCGGTACGCATCAAGTAGGCTTCCGCATCCTTACCACTTTGTGATCGAGCCGCTTTGGCTTCGCTTAGTTGCTTCGTGCTTGTTCTTGTGTAACTCTAGTTAGTTCTTTCCTGCCCTACATTTGAAAGGCGAATCTGGGTCATCCTTTCTTCATCGACCCAATGAACTCAGCCAAAGCTAAGTTGTATTTTCTCTTGTGACATCTTTTTTGAGACACCAATTGTTCACTCACAGTTTTGTTTGAAAATTTTCTAACCGCTTCATCGACTTCTGGTTTTTTGTCATAGTATGCACCCCACAATGAGCTTTATAACAACCCTGTGTTTTCGCAGTAACTTCACTTCTTTGTAGAACGCAGTAACCATTTTAGGTAGTATTCAGGTAGTCATGTCGTGGTTTAACTACGAAATCTCATTTAGTTGGTTGCTACTAAAAACGAAGTATGTCACAGAATCGAAAATACCACCACGACAAAAGTGTGGTGCATTCCCGGGTTTCTAGTTTGATGAAACAGGTTAACTATGAACAGAGCAGCCGTTCTGTTTCTATACCTTGCAAGCCTGCTACTAGCATCTACGAGACGCCACTTTGTAAGCGATCTTCGACGATTTAATAGCCATCTCTTGCCAGGTTTATGTCAATCCGATGAGTGCATGCTCACAATAACTGTTGTTCGTTAAGGGACACTAAATCAATAGTACCAAGTTATTTGTTTTTATATTCCATTAAATAGGACCTTTGGATATTGAGGGCGGTCGAAACGAACGGGTTATTTCGAGTGTACGATGCTTTTATACCGGAATTTGTGACAACAGTGACCTCTACTGGAATCCAAAAGAACGTCTTTTCAATAATTGGAAGAATTTGATGTATAAGTGTTGGTCTCATTTTTTCATCACACACCTAAATAAGCTACCAATCAATCAGTTCGCCGTTGTTTTATTCGGTGGCCGTTTCGGCCTCTTTGCTTATTGAAATCCTGGAGAAGGAAGAATACTGGATGACTAACAGCGAATGATCACCCTAAACGCGACCACGACTTTGGTTATTAGCACCCATGAATTGGAAAAGAAAGCATAATCTTAGACCCGTCCTTTGGAGTGAGGCAGCCGTACGGAACGGCACGATCGATTGGGTCAAATGCCTTTTGTAGATCTTTGACTTCTAAAATTAGCATCAGAATGATTGAGTGATCATTGCAACCCAGATCGGGTTGGAAGCCGATTTGGTCCGCATATGGGTGCGTTTCGGCGTAGAACAAGGCGTACGATGTGGGAACTCTAACGAATCCTTTCGTTTGATTTTCGCACGAGGGTCTATCGTTCTTCCCGTAAACGGGCACAATCACCGAGTCGCACTGGTATACCCTTCTACAATAAGACCTGATATTGTCGATGCTTCAAGATTTTGTGATTCCGTCCAATTCACCTTGCATATCTGCGTTTGCGCGTGTTGTTGATTTGCCTTAAGTCTTACGGTTCTTGCGATTGGTTTCTTTTGACGATACAGGAAATCCCCGTCTCTCTACCATACAATTTAAAATATTGTTTTTTATATGGTCGTTTGTAGTAGTTTCATAAGGAGGTAACATTTATTCCCTAATTTTTCAGGTGCTGAATTATAAGTGATCTTCGTCATTGACACTAATATGTTATCATGCAAGTTTGGTTTCACTCTTTTTTCATCTGGCGGATGCTATTATCTGACGAGAAAGTGATTGCACTTTTACTACAGTTAATCCGCCATATATTGGGGTCTGTTGACTGGGTTTCTCGGACAATTTGGTCAGTGATTGTTTGACATTCATTCTAACATTTTGGACAAACCCAATCAGAACAGAGAACGGGGTTATTCTGTTTTCCCTAGAAGGAGATAAGTAGCTTGGTCAACAGTGTAAATCTGATTTGTTTACGAGCTGGGTTGTGTCAGGCTATGTTCTAGTTGATGCGGTAGATCAAATTTTGGCGTATTGAATCCCCGTTGCCGTTATCTGTTTTCTAGACTTGCTCTGCTTAATGTGATGCAAAGGTTTCCAGATTGGAGTTGCTTGACTTTTTACAGTGTCGATTTGTGCATCTACGTGCTCATTGCCTCCAAGGCCTGAAGCTTTGTCTCATCAGAACTTGCGCGTTTGCTTCCATTTACAATAATTGTCATTTTTCACGCACGAGTACTTTTTGTTATTGGTCCGAATCTTCTGACTTATTCGGGATGCATCCATGTGTCAGAAATACGCTAAATTCACGCACCGTTTCTTCGGTCATTTCTGCTTTAGTGACTTAGTTTCCAAGATCAACTCCACGGAATGTAAAAAGTGGAAACCTTACGGGATGTGAAAATTCCGTAAACTTGATTGCAAGGAAATCACGAGTTGCCTTAGGCTACATTCATAGGTTCCGACTGGGTTACTCATTCGATAGGATCGCCCATTGTATTCACTATTCTTTATACAACTTTACATCCAAAGAAACAAGTCTGACATAATCGAGATTTTACATAACTCGAGGTTTGGTAACAGGTAGCAGTAAGTGACTGCGGAATTTTCAGTTGGGGGAGAAAATTTCAGTTTGCCTCAAAATAAACATTTACGTCACATTTATCTGAGTGTTCTGCGTGGATATTCAAGTCGACTTGACTTCATTGAGACGACGGGTTTGGGAAAGTAAGGTTTGCTGATGCGCCAATAAGTTTTGGAGCACATTCGGAAATCACAGTGTTTTAACTGTGTTACGGTCGCTCTTTGCATTTTATAAAACAAACTGGAAAAACCTCATCCCGGAGCTGAAAACCCAGGATATCGAAGTCAAAAGGTTTTTTTCAATGTACTGTTAGATAACAACGACTAAGGTTCTTTTTTCCGCGGTGGTAGGATACAAGCAGTATTTCATACATTTTTATCCTCATACGGATGAACATAGTTGAAGTGATTCGAATATTTGAGGTATGCATTGAACAACATGCAATAAAAGCAGGGCACGTTGGTTTTACACAAGAACTTGAAATGGCAATGGTTTTTCGTGAAAAATTTACATACTAGTCATTTCTGTAAGGATATTTCCTGAATACATGATCACCTGCACTTACGTCTCTCAAACTTTTTCACTTAGTCGAAAATATGATAAACCTTTTCAGTGGGACACGGTTGGAAGCCGTTGTGAATAAAAGGTAATTAGTTAGAATGATAACGGACGTAGTTCATGAACTGTAGGAAGTAAATTTTATGTAAGCTTACTTTTTTACAAAAGAGAACTCCCTATTACGCTTCACAAACATTAAAAAATGTCCACTACTCGAATACCATGTTCGAGTGATTTTCCAAGGTTTGATTTTTTTCGCTTGTGCTGTGCCCCTGGGCCGGGTTCGTTTAGCATTTCTTGCTGTAGATCTTATTGTTAAATAAACAAATTTGGTGTTCAAAAATGATCGACTGAGGGGTTACTGGTACGTTGAAACCCGATGTCAATACACATGACATGCAATGCTACTTCGTATCGGGTTTTCGGACTTCATATCAAAATGGCCTTTGAGAAGTTCTACCGATAGGATGCCAGCTCATTAGCTGCCGGTGTACTTGATAATTGTATTTTGCGTTGCTTTATTACAACTACGTCTCAGTTTATTCTCTGTCGAGAACTAGTAGTGTATCGTTGTTATGGTTCATTTGAAGTTGTCGAACTTGGATATGGCTAAATTTCTAGCATATCTGTTTGCTGAATAGCAGCAAACCAAAAGTTTTATTGTTCTACAGATTTGTCTGTTTTCGTGCTGAACAATGAGTTTTTGAACTGTTGACATGTATTGTTTTCTGTCGCGTCAGTTTGATTACTTCTGGTATTTTTGTCCAAAGCGTTGGGTACTCTAAATACTCAATGTTTTGTGTCCTTTAGTCTCTTACTTTGATTCACCGTCATATTTGAATGTGTATTATTCTTGAACACGGCATTAAAGATGTAATAAACAGCGAGTTTGCATGCCGATTACCAAATGTAGCGTCTCTCAAGGCAGTTTTCAGTCGAGTAACTCAAGACTAGCAATTAACTAACCACGTTTTTATCTTTCGCTGTCCGTTTTTGGGTTTCACTATCTGTGCTAACGGACGAGAGTGGTCAATGCACATATCGGTTGCAATACAGTTGTCTGTCGGGGTTGGGTCGTTTGAGTCTTTGTCCCGGCTGCAGTGTAGTTGTCCTTTGAATGGGTTCTGGAAGGTTCCATCGGTTGCAGAGGTGGCACCCTTGTATTTAATCGACATGAAACCGATATTATTTTCTTGTAGACGGCAAAACGCTGTTTTCTCAAACTGTCTTAACGTCTTCCGGCTACCCTACTTGAAGGTTATTGCCTGTTGTGTGCATCACTCTTGGTGATTGTCCCTCACGATGATTCCAGTTTTCACTGTATCAAGGGAAAATAATCCTCCGACTCGAGGATCTTCATGAATCTGAACAGTTTTAATCGATTTTCGTCATTGCTACTTGTGTTTTGGAATTGCACACACATGTTTCCGAAAAAACAGGATCTTCCAGTCGTTTGATCATACTCGAATTCTAAGTCGCTATTAAGAGTCTTATGCTAAAAGCGTTCGGGCATCCATTTCAGCTAAATCTGCACGACGACTTTGTGTGAAGTAATGCCATTTGGATGATAGATTCCGCCCCAATTCGGGTCTACTGGTAAAAGATATCAGAAACTGGCTGGTCATGATGCAATTTCCCATCTGGCCTCCATCACCCCATTTACCTAGACTTTTAGTCTCAAACATCTGTCAATCATAGTTCCTGCCAGAAGTCATGAGCTCCAAAGATCTTAAGTCATTGCTTTGTCTTCTCCAATAGCCAGTTGTTATAGTTGAGTGGCTCCCTGCATATCAGCACAACTCGCTCTACGAGTTCTAATCATTAGGTTGTTTTAGTTGTGTTTAACCGTTACATCTTCCGCCAATTCTTGCCGTTTAATCACAACCACCATATGTATTCGCAAAGCTAGCTTATGTTGGTGCAGTGATCACATGTCTCCGGTCGATTTTGTTCCCGAAACACGTCATCGAAGCTAATACCACCGTACTGACATCTCTGCCTGTCTTTGCATTTTGTAAACTGAATCTTGAACCCATTGATGCTGAAGGAAATCTGTTTCCTCTGGTACGTAATCCCAAAAAACGTTGACAGCTCATCTATCCATATGCGAAACATACTACTGAGAAAAAAACCCGGTACTTTCGGGCCATGTGCTCCCTTTCTGAAGGTTAGCCTTGCCTGGCCGTCGAAAATCCTCCGACCAATAACTATGCGATTCTTAGATCCACTTATCATCCATTCACGCTCCTAACGATTCAAATGCGATTCTAGTGAGAATGCAGACAATTTTAAAAACTTATATTAGGACTAGATGGAACTACCGATGAAATAACCATACGGGCACAGCCTAACTGCTTTTATTTGGGAAGGCACTCGGAGTCAAAGGTGATCCATCTTTCGGCTCTGCCTCAGGTTGGATCTTCATTGGCCTTGGAATAACGATCATGAAGTTTGCTTTTTGCACTTTTGATCCCTTTACCCTAATTGGTAGTTTGGCTGTTTTTAGTGGCGCTTTATTATTCGTCCCTGGGCGATTTCAATAGCTAGCTTCTTTTAGTGGTCCGCTTGCCGTTGAGTGGCTGGCAAAAAGGGTTTAGTAAACTCCTCCTGAGTTGCCGTTGCCAGTCTTCTCGTCCTGAAATTCATTTTTGTTTCTCGATACTCAAACTGGATGTTGTCGGTTGAACTGCATCCACAGATAAACTATCTGAGTATCAATGCACTCCTTAAGCCCGTATCCAGACCCCCTTGTTGACGTCCATTCACCGTGGACTCTAATGGGATAATCCGCGTCGTCAGTAATTGCGAGTGGTCGCATCAATGCGGTAATCGGTTATTCATTTGGACCACATTCTTCAGCTTGGTGTTGCTGTTTAAGTATTACTCGATCTAAACTTTGCAAACCTTTTTTCACTTAGCAATCAGCTTCAATCAGTTTCGAAACACACCATTACAATTATATTTGAAGTTTAGTAGATCACAATCCGTATCATTGTATTGACATATATCTCAATTTTGTCCATTCACTTGAAGTTTTAGTTTATGTTGGTGTTTTATAGTCGATACAATGTTCTGCCCATTACATTAAATTACTTCAATTTTAGTTGTTTTGCTTTTCCGTTTTCGTTCTGTCAGCGGCTAATCGGCAGCATGGCCCGATCGGCTTTGACACAAGACCTAGCATGTTGCAAGTCGATTGCGAATTGATCAATGTGAGTCTGATCGCTCCTTTCGAGGCATCGAAAAATACAACCAGTGAAACTTGATTCGATGTTTTATCCTTTGATCCATTACTTTTACTCCACTGTATGCAAAACGTTCTCTTTTTCGAGCCATTATGTACAGTTCGCAGTCCGGTTCACCCTTCCCTGTGATCTTTTTGCTTTTCATCCATCATTTCGCTCCTAATAATCACCTTGTTGTTCCAATTTTTTCTGTTATGACTTCTGGCACTCGGATGTCTACCGGTGTCACCATCTTATCCACTTCATTTTCATTCACCCTTATCTTCCATCTTGTGATTTTCTTTGTTATTTATACGTTCATACACTGTGTTGTGATGTGTTCCCCCTGTGCACCCAAGTTTTATATTTGATGTTTTGGTTTGTTCGAACAACATTATTGAATTAACTGTGTGCTTTCAGTTGGCTGGAGGGGCGACCATTTTCTGCTTTGCCGGTTTTAAAAATGGCCACTGTAACTTGTCACACCAAACTGCTAGTAGATTGTCTCTTCGATAGACTGCGAAGTGTTTTTGTGCAACGACTTTTAATGGGCTGCCCTGGTTTTACTGCACGAATGCGGGGATGCAATCGCCTTGCTCATTCCCACTGTGAGTAGCCCTTGTTCATGCAGATTGTAATCATGTGCAACTGTTCTATAACTTTTCCGAAGCTTTTTTTGTTTGTTTACGTAACTACTCGAGACAATCGGGCCTGGGTCCTGGATTCGTAGAATACTTCAAAGCCTCAGCGATACTCAGCATCGCTGCACATTTGGGTGTGAGCGAGGGTTAATTTTGCTCTTTTTATTGGCTTATCCGAGCAGTGCTTTCGGTTTTTCGGAAGATGAAGGTATAACAATGAAAAGTAGGTTTACAGTTCAGTCAGCCCGAGTTATTAAAAGTTAAAACTGCCATTGACTAATTATACGCGCATGCATTTCGCTCATGTGGTCATGCTTGCTGGTTGAGACATGATCAGGCTATGTACTCTGAGAACACCTGAGTGGACGACTTGCATGACGGGTGGTCAAGCCGAACGAGGCCTGTAATAATGAATACCAACTAGGGTGCAACAAAAGCCTGGAAACGCGTTTGCTAGCTTGGGTCTTTATCCTGTCCGCCGAAATTTCACCTCTTATCGTCGGTTCGCTCACCAGTTCATAACGTGTCTATTGTCAGCGTGTAGTTTTAGCTTGTAGAAAGCAAACCATAATCAGATTGTATTGGCCCATCGCGCACATTGGGTGTGGTCATTGCTGCTAATTTGGGAAAAATTCCAAACATGTTAGTTCCAACCTAAATTTCTTACAGGTACTTGTAAAAACATGTGAGCGGTCACTTCAAATTCCGGTGATCATGTTCGTAAAGAATCGAGTTGGCCAGATTACCCCGCAATTTCACGTGATGCTCCACTTAATCGCATTCGGTCCACCGACAGCGTTACTCGACCGCGATAAGGTGTTCAAGTTTCTAGTCGGATTATTTATTTCAGTCAACTAGGAAAAGAACAAAATGATCAAGCGCTTGACGCATGGGTATAGTACGAAGGGAATGCCCCATAGCCGTTGCGGCACACTGCGGAGGAGGAACCGGTAACCATAGCAGTAAGGCTTATTGAAGTACACAACTCCATAATGCCTCATAAGGCGATAGCGACCCAGGTGACAGCAAGTTACCGGATATCGCCAAAGTGCTCAATGGATTTGGGATCTGAACCTCAGACAGTTTTGGATTGGAGAGGCTTAGTTCACTTAACCAATGCCGGTTGCAAAGAGACAGGAACTTAACTAACTAGTGGACTGAGCTATTCAATGCAGTTATTGAGTAAACTGTAAGCACATCACACAGTACTACGTAGAATATTTCAGCGAGTTCAACCAAACTACTACATATCACCAAAGTACTTTTAAGCTCATCAATCGGCCGTAGCCGCTACCAGGCGCATCCGGTATCCACTGTGGAACAGTCCTTTCTGTCCCCCTTGTGGTTTCGGCGTAGAGTGTTTTTATTGATTTCACGTAGAAATGGAAGATTTCCCTAATTCGTTTCATTAACAATTTCGAAAAAGAAGTAAACAGTCGGAAATGGGTTTCCGGGCATTATCCAAGCAACAAACCCCACGCGGTACCCTCTGACACCGAGTTGGGCTACATCCGGTTAACACTGGACTACTCTGTTGTTAAGCTTTAAACCAGATTATAGCCATTTTATTGGGATTTTCCAATTGTGTGTGAAAACGCGCAGAATTAATGTGCGCTTTTACACTTCATTTGAAATATTCTGTTTCCTTCCTTATTTACCAATAACCTCATCTTATTCATTTTCTGATCTGCTAAACTTCTTCCTAGTTGACCTAATTTAGTTGCCGAGATAATTGACCATACAATTCTTTTTATTCATTAAAAATAAGGAAAAAAGCTAACTCTCCTTCCTTATATCTGTTCACCTTCACGCATCAATTAAATGTGCGTTTGGTCATTAAATTACGTGCAAATCTGTGTAAATAATTATTGGCTTCGCTAATAACACGTTTCCCCAATGTTAGCCTGACTAATATTGGTCTGTTTACTGTTTGAATAGCGCCCGTTCAGTCGCTGCCGTTATATGCAACACCCGGTATGTACATATAGTAAAACGTACTTGGTACTAATCATGAATGATACCAGGTACGTTACGGTGGATTAAATCTTCAGACCCCGACGTTCGCCGAAATAGTACATAGCCTAACGCTTGTGAGGCTGAATTCCTAATGAAAACTAACAGGAAATTGTTTCTCGCGTAGACTTCAGATCGCCCGGGTAACCTTGCACTCGGGTAGCACTAGACTCGAGTTTTGCTCCCAATGGAACTCATCAGTGATACTTGTCCACTATCCTATCCAGGGTTTGAACCGTGAACTTCCAAGTGGAGGACGACTGTACCACAAGGTTTATCGATCGAAACTCGAGCGTTTCTTCTTCAGTTTACGGCTGACCGGATTACTTGGAGTTTCTCGTGACAGTAGTTTTTGTGCAACTTGCGATGTGTTAGTTTATGGTAGTTACGTTATCAAGTTAGTATTAGGTATTACCATTATTCTGATATTCGTACATCGTCAGACGTTTATTTAACATTGGACATCCAACTTTCGGTTAGCGTTCGTCGGTCGCAGTATCCGAGAGCCATTGCTAGAAGTACCGTAGACGAGAGCGGCTTCTGAGTGTTTTGAAATGTACCCTCCTATCACGATTAACGGATGCAAGCAGAAAAGGCCAAAAGCCTTACTGTTGACAGTTGTACTTTGGGATTTTGATCAAAATAAGGAGTTGAGCTAATCTGGCCCGGTCTCAACTCAACTTTTTCAAGCACAGTGATTTACCGGTACTTCTTGTGATGAAGCCGTCTTGTGAGGACATCTGTCCTAAAAAGAGCATAAGAGGATTGCACGGGCATTTCTGAAAAGCAGCAAGTACGTCACCACTTACGAGAGTCACCAGCTACTGGCGCCACTTCTGTTAAACAGCTGATCAGAGTAAAGCACTAAGAGGTAGTACGTTGGTTCGTGGGTCACTTAAGCACGGACTCGCCAGCTGCTTCAGTAAACGAGTGCATTATCCATGCAGGTTAGTCTACTCGTGATTTTCTTCTTGTTAATTATTGGCAGAAACACAAGTGGACGCTGGTGAAATATCCTGGGATGCTTTTGACATCCGTGTTGACAAAAGCAATGACAGTAGTTTCGAATTTCAGCTTTCATGTGAATATCGGTTGGTTTCTGTTGTATCGAGCCTCTGGAATCTGGATGTGACCGACGTCCGCACGCGTATTGTGTCCGGTGTGGATTCAGAACATTGCCACCGGTGAAACTACGTTTACCAACAACGGTAGTAATATCCTCGGGCAATTTCGTTTATCGAATACCAATTGTCTTCCGATGGCTGTGATCTGTGATACACATTTCCGGGCTGCAACCGTCAAGTCCGCTACACTGAAACATCGGCAACAATTCGTTATCGTCAGAATGCATTAGACCTACTCCCACCTTCGCCGCTCGTATTAAAATTATTTGGAATTGTCTGGGTGAGTGTTTAGTTAAGACTACAGCGTCATATTCCTTGTAATACATCTACAGGCACCGCAACCGTCCGAAAAAATTAAG
This sequence comes from Fasciolopsis buskii, assembly GCA_008360955.1. Lineage (NCBI taxonomy): Eukaryota > Metazoa > Platyhelminthes > Trematoda > Plagiorchiida > Fasciolidae > Fasciolopsis > Fasciolopsis buskii. The sequence continues at coordinate 611,587 of LUCM01002015.1, read as the reverse complement.
ATGCAATGAGACAGTGGACGCCGACCTGTTACAATGACTAACCCACAGGATTGCAAACCACACAAGTACCCTTACTTTGCAGTCCTGAGTATTGCGGCCAATTTAGCACTAAAAAGTTCGTGATGCCAGCGTTAATCACATCAAATCAAGTTAACGGAAGTTGTCAATCAAATTGTATCGCAGCAACGTTTAGCGAGTTTGTCGATAAGGTTTCTAAATTACTGCGGTGTGTGGACGCGCTGACAGTGTCCGCTATTCCTAGCCGTGCTTCGTCACTGCCACGAACTCCAAGCCGTTGTTTAACATAGGCTAATTTCGCAGACCTAATCAACCTTCTTCGGTCTCCCGAAGAATATGTCGACATCGTCTGGTCATTTGTTTATGACAACAGAGTTGTATTCACGACACTGAATATATTTATCGAAAGGTGTGCTAGGTAGGCTTCCATGAAACCTCGGTCAGGAATTGGATTACTCCACTTCCAGGCTTGGAAAGCCTAAACGAACAGCAGATTCGACCGCGAATTCATTGTTGCTACCAGAGATGTGTCCAATTTTTGGCTTTAGTAGGCACATTAGATAATATTGGAATCATTTTATTGCACATGCATATTTGTCTGAACGAACAGAAAAGCAAATCCTTATATTTGTTGGATGCTGCTTGCCCGCGTTCACGACGAAACCGTATGAATGGACGTATGTACATGTACTGTATTGTATACATTTGTGCGCGCTAAATTAATGTCGCATTTCAGTCAAAAATGTGAGGGTAAAAATAAAACGGAAAAATTGCACTCATCACCTCGTAAAAATGTGAAAAAGCTCATCGAGGACTAGTCAGAGAATATTATGATACCTTGCTCAGGAATTCGACTAAAACAAAATCACGGTTTTTCAGAATGCGTGTTAAATGAGGGATAATAGAGTTCCTATAGATATAGATTCTAGAGGCTATCGGACGAAAAGCGGATCGTGTTGAAATATCAGAGATCACTGTGCAGAGGACGCGTGGGGTGTGAAAGAATTTTGCGAGCGAATTTATTACATGCTGAGAAGTGCTGATCGTATGGATTGAAGGACAACTCCGTTAGTGGTATGGAGGACCCACGGCTAATAGCTGTTAGTCCCTGGAGAAGAATCTTAAATTCCTTTTTAAATAAACCCGGAAAAATAACAGGAGAGTAGTAAGAAACGATTGGGAAGGCATTGGTAAGCAAATCGGGAGATGGTGCTTTGTTTCACCTTATAGTGTCGAAGCTTCCTGATTTGAAATGACGACCGTCAAAGATTCTTTACACAGGTAGAAATGTGAAAAAATCACTTCAAATTTTTATCAGTAGTAACTAATCCTAGGTATTTCACAGAATCAACCGTGGTAAGTGTTTTTGATGTGATGAAAGACGTTTCGGATGGGTAGACTGATCGGAAGAGAGAACAGACATTGGAAACATTTCGATGCGTTGAGATTTAAACCAGCTCGTGTTGAGAAATCGTAAACAGAAGATAGGTTTTGTAAATCTTTGAAAATCACCGTGTTGAGAGAGGGTAATATCATGAGCATACTTAAACAGATGACAGGGTAAGCTAGTTGGTAAGCCGCTGATGTAAGTAGAGAAATGGAACGGTGAAAGAACAGCACCCTATTTCACACCTGAGTTGTAAACCAACGGTTTTGAAGTTCTACCGTCCATTCGTGTGCACTGGGTTCGTTTAGTAACGTAATCAGACAGTGGTGCTAATAAAGGCAATGGACAGCCAAATGTTTGCCGTTTGTGAAGTAGAATAGACTGTGGGATTGAGTCAGATCCCGATGAATATTGCAGAAATGCACAACGCACAAATTTCATTGATGCGTTTAAGGACTAATAAATGTGATGAATAAGGGAGTGGACAGCGTTCGAGGTGGACCTGTTCTATTTATAGACAAACTGAACAGGGTCGTCAGTAAGACACATAGAAGAACGCAGGTGCTTAAATATAGCACGCTCCGTCAGTTTAATGCCAGAAGATGTTAAGGCGATGGGGCGAAAGCGTTTTGGTAAAGCAGTGGAGCTGCTAGATTTCGGGATGGAAATGATAGTGACGGGTCTCCAACAGTTAGGGATGGAAGACGAGATCGAAGATCAGTTAATCAGAGAAGTGAATGCATCCGTCAGAGCCACAGCACCATGCCGTAAGAGATCTGATTTCAGACTGTCAGGACCAACCCCTGTGGAAATTTCACTGGTGCGAAGAAGGTCGAGCACATCTGCCCTAGGAAAACTTGTCACTGTCATGTCATCACACTGACCAAAAATGACCGCGGTATAAGTGGAGGGATGGATGAAAGCATGATTGATGCTGTCGGCATCCACAGAAAATTTCGCATGTTTCTTTTTCTTCCCACACAACATTCGAATGGCTTGCCGCAGGAATCGGTTGTTGTTGCTACTCAGGAGTTGGCTGGAGAACGTACTATCCATGCGTTTGATTTCAGCTTTTATTAGGTTAGAAATACACCACACGTTTGAGTGTTTCTAAGGGGCAGCAGATATCAAAGATTGCGTTGGCCGTCTGTGTGAAACGTTTGACATTGTCATTGAGCAGATTTTCGAAAGTGAAACAAGCAGATGCGAGTGAAAGTGATTTCTGAAGAAGAATAAGGCTGTTGTGTGAAAAGTTACGGAGGCGAACTCGAATTTGATTTGTTTGCCTGAAGGAATGGAAAGCTGACCTAAAGTATATCTTCGGTCTTAACAGAAGTAGACAATGAGCACTACTTGAAATTGGAGCACGTAGTTTCAGCAAAAATAAATCAGGGTGTTTGGTAATAGCTCGTTCGAAAATGGAGTTGTCGTTGTTGAGAGAAACACAGAGGTGAGTGAAATCAAATACAGTCAGCGGTAGGGTAGATGCATGATTGAAATCACCCACAATAATATGCAAACTCTCCTCAAGAAGAGGAACAATAAATGCCAGAAAAGAGTCGAAAAAATGTGCGATATTTTGTTGCAAGCTGAAAGGAGAAATATATAGGTTCGTTATGATTGTACTGGTATGGCGAGAAAACCTAAGATGACAATGTGTCACGAGAGGATCAATCCCTTAACTTCGAACTTGCCAGACCAAAAGGAGTTTATGTATGTTGCCACACTGCATTCAGTCTGTCCTGCCGATGGAGTTTGAAGCTCTCTATCAACAAGAGTGAGTCAGTGATATCCGAATTCAGCCACGATTGTTGTATTCAGATGACATAAGCGTGAACATGGATCGGTGATTGAAGTGCGAGGGACAGATCGGACATTTTGGTAAGCGGAGAACGGATGTTGGTACTCAACAATGCCGGAATGGACATGTTGGCCGGACGGGTGAATTTACTTGCTGCCTGGCAGCCAGCAGGAATGTCTAAATTTAAATGGATGAGGAGATCATTAATTTGGGGCAGTGTGTGATCCCAATCCATGTTGAGAACCAATACGGTTTTTAAACAACAATAATTCCGATCGGTTGTAGAGGCGATCGGAGAACATAATCGAGCCAACTCTCCGACAGCAATTCAGCGCGACAAAGATGACAGAACTGTTGCGCAGTCAGTCAAATGGAGCGCGCGGAACGTGCATTCTTCAACGTCAGACTGAACCGCTTAAAGCAATTGTTAACTTTCATTACTGCAGCCATATCATTATTTCCCTCTATTAATTTAACTACTTTGCTTGGGAAAATGTTACATGAGTTGGTGGTTACACGTGAAGGAACTGAATGAATTGTGAATGAGAAAAGAAACGCTTAGTCTCTGCGTCATATGCGTAAGTAAGTTCTTCGCGTATTTTCCACAGTGACAACTCTACGCGACCGAGTCTTCTGGCTCACTGCTTCGAAAGTAAATCATCTCAGCGATAACTCATCTTTACGCGTGAGGTGAGCTGATTTGGCTTCCTCCACGATCGAGGATGAGAAAGTGGAAAACAATTAAAAAATGTTAGGGGATTCTTTCCGTATCGAAGGAACTGATTATCAATGGATGTTCAAGTAATTATTCAGGTCAACGAGCCAGCCTTGCAAGCGAGGCACATGGAGTTGTACACCTGTTGTTTCTACTGATTTTCGCGGTTGGTTGTCGTTCTTAAGGTTTAAATTACCCGTGCCAAATATGTGTTTGCTGGGATGATGGTTGTACCTACGGGAAGTGCATATTTCGCGCAGACTCAGATGGATACGGTTTGCTTTAGACCTCCACCATCCTTGTATCTTCAACATGAACGACACGGTAAACGCAGTAAGCCACTGGAGAGAAAAGTAAGAATGATACTGTTATAACCCACCGCAATCGTCCAGCTAAACAAGAATCGTGCTCAGTCGAACAGAAATTGGGCGTAGGATCTGCCGCCAAAAACCGACTCATAAAGTTCACGAACAAAAGAAGTAAGTTTTACTATCAGCTGGATTTTTAAACCAATTTCCAGGTGATTTTGAATTGCCTATGGGATACGTATAGTAACGTCATAAAACGATTTACGTTACCGGAAGGTCAAATGAATTGCACTCAGTGCGAAATGCACCATGGAGAAATGCCAGTAGTGTTCTTTTGACAAGTGCAGCGAAAGTGAGAGAATTTAATACCACAGTGGGCGGTATTAGTCAAGCGGTCAACGCCATGACGTTCCAGCCCGAAGTTGGAAGGTTGGAATCATCCTACTGCCAGTAAATGTCCTCACTTTGTGACGTCCTGCCAGCGTTGGATTCTCCCTTGAAATTGATCCATATTACCGTTTCACTATTAAATTTAATAAAACAGGGGGAAGGTACCCCTCATCAGTTGGTAAGCAAGTTTTTATCGTCTCTATTGGGCTAAGATTTTTCCGCTCACAACAAGACTTGGGTAGTCGCCTGGTTGTTGCGTCCCCATTGCCACATCTCGAACAATGAGAAGGTTGAAAACTGATAAGTTTTGACAAAGTTAACTTTGGCAAAAAGGTCCTTAATGGTGGTTGTTGGCTAGTTCAGCTTCGGCCTAACTACCTGCAACAGGATTGATATGCGTTGTAGAGAACACAATGATTCCGTGAATGGAAGAAACACAGGAGAACTGGCGGTGATCTGTGCCAGCGGTATGAATGCTTACATTTATTTATCACATCCTAATTACAAGAACCATCGGATGATCCTCAGTCTGGAGTCTTTATGGTAGTCATACAGGTTACATTTGCATATTGGTATGGTTTTCTATTCATGTTAGTTTGTGAGAAAAAATATAAGGTAACGTCCCAAGGAAATCCATCTTGGTTAATGATCGCGTCAGTATCGAACGATAGGGTACGTCAGCTTCCTGCTGGTTGCTAGTGTGTAAAAATTGAACGGTAAAGAAATATATACTGACATTCTGTCAACCACCATCATCTTGGTAATTTCCATTTCTGTTTTCATTTTCTTATCAATTAATCTACTTGGTAAGCCACACTCGGTGAATATTGCCTTTGTTGTCTGAAGTTCTGTCTCACGATATCCTTCGTGCTCATGCTTTCTGCTCTATTTGTGAAGCATCTAACTAGATTCTTTTTCAAACTAGGAGTTACACAGCTGTGAAAGTAAATATGTTTTCCTTTTTGCTTGGCTTTTCTGTGTATTATCGATCGTCGAACTGAGCAATGTCTTTGAAAACTCAGTAGTAGGTTCAAGAATACTATTTCGTTGTTTGATTCTACCTCTGCTGTGAATTGTATATCTGAGCTCGGCCAAAATATGTCATCTGTGAAAAACGTCACCTACTTAATACACGCGTAAACAGAGGCTGTGGATTGAAGGCTTAACTAAACTACTTTCCAAATTTGTTACAAAAGTATCATGTAATAGAGGACTAAAGTAGTGACCCCATTGGTGTGCCATCCCTTTGGGGGTAAACTTACTTGTTAACTTTGAACTAAAAATTGTATTTACATAAGAACAGTTGTTGTTTCTGGTCTTCCCTCGGTAGACTGATCAATAGACCACTGTACCCGATATAGTCACAGGTAATCGATGGCTTCTGTAATTTGTACTTTAGTAAAAAGGAAGATGACGTATGAAGAAAGCGTCCGCCGTCCTTCCATGTTCAATCTCTCTACGCATTCGATGAGGTTAACTATCTTTGATGCTATATATTATCAGTTTTTGTCTAACTGGTTCCAGCAACCTTCCCAGCCATTTCGTTACATGATATGGCGAGCTGCACATATCACTAGTAAGTCTCAAACTTACTCCATTTCGATCTATTTCCGATAAACCCCCACTCACGGAGTAGTCATTTCATTCATGGCGCAGAATTACTTGTGCGCGGTAAAATCTTTCATATCCTTTTGTTTCAACCTTCTAAGGATTTTGGGTATATAATTCTGTTTGATTTGATTTATCATCCTCCTTTGACATTTTCCTGAATGTTTATTTGTCATTCAAAATGGTTTCCATCTAGGCAACTTAGTCCTACTTCTTATGTGAAGTTATGCTTTTACCTTTTTCAGACCCTGATAAAATGATACACACTTTTTTCTATCTCTCTTAACAGCCACTTGTGTTTTGGTCTCAATAACCCACTCTTTGAATGTCTAGCTCCAAAATGGTAATTGCACATGTTCACTAAAGTATGATTTCAAGTTTTGTGATGACAGAGCTTAACTTGACAACCAGAAGTAATGGGATTTTACAAAAGAAGAATATTTGCCTTCAATGTCAACCATACCACATGAACTCTTCCCGCTGGTTGCAAAATTTGTATTACATAACTGGTATTTATCATCATATTGAAGTTCCTGACTAAGCAGCCCCAGATACTTGATCTTGTAGCATGCAAAGTTGATTGTATCACTGACTCTTGGCATATTTACTGTGCTTCTGGGCGTTTTGAATATACGCTTCTGAATGGGTGCTGTTTGAGCACACTGTTATAAGTTCCTCGCCGAGTTCGAATTCGAATTCCATACTGCACGGCAGGCTAACATTCTAATTTGAAGAATATCGCAGTAGTACTATCAACGACAAATGACAGCTATCAGCAGTTACGAAGCACCAACGCTTCATTACTTATTGAACCGAACTATGATGCAGAGACCGTCGATAATGTGTAAGGTATGGAATCATTGTGTACATATACATTTTGCTACGACTTTCCTACGTCATGCGTCTTTCATTTTACGTTACTGATCGAGCATCAAACTAGCTAAAATTGTTTCGCTGTCGCTGACCAGCAGAAACTGAAAACAGCACTAAGTACGTCCTGATTGGTGAATAAAAGCGGAAGCTAACAATTAGCTCCCCACTGAACTGGAGGAGTGGCTGTGAGGGTATCATAACGACCTGTTTAGGTATCGATATTGCAATTCTACTGGTTAATGACTGTTGGCAGAATGAACTTTGGGACGTCATTTGCGTTATTAGGCATGTGTGTGCGTGTATGAAAATGACGAGTCCATTTAGAAATCACTCACACGGTGATTCATCGTTTAGGCAATGCAAATCCTCAGAAAGAGAACAACTGGTCCCGAAATGGGGTTTTATCATCTGTGGCGTCAATGGTATACGGATGGATGAAAACATTTTCCCGGAAGCAAATGACCCTTTTCTGAAGGTTCGCCATGCCATACCGACGAATCACCATGTAATTCCAAAATGGACTCATCAGGTGCGCACGCTCCTGTTGATACATAAGAGATTCTAGTGTCAACCTAGCAAAGAAACAGCAAAGAATGAACACGACTGGACGAAAGAATAGAGATAAGCATTCGTAACGAGTGGTAATAGCACGGTGAAACGCAACGTGCTTCCTGAGGAAATTCTTCCCTCGCTTTAGACTCAGAACCAGTTACTTGTAAGAAGAAAGACGTCACGGTTTGCCACCCCGATGTAGATGGCAAGGTCCAAATTGCATGTATTTGACAGCCATTATTGTGCGTTCGTTAGTGATAGTTCGTAATACAAAAGTCTATCTGCTGCTGCAGACAGCAAAAGTCGAGGATTTAGTGGTTTTAAGCAAGCCATTCTGCAACACCAACGCCCATCTTGGCAGTGACAGAAGATGGAATCATCGTACATCTGTTTCGTTCCTATTTGGAACGGCCAGTATTGGATACTGAGATGTCTCGATCTGGGATGCAAGCCCAGGCAGACAGGTTTGTGCAGAACTCCTTGACCATTACTCTATCCGGGGAGGGGAGTTCGGCGTCAACGGCGCATGCCGAATAATGCGAAATTCATATCTAATTGTTTGCCGTTGAAAACTATTAAGTAGCAGAACTATGGTTTTTTTTAATCACGTTCTCATGCAACAAAGAAGACGATCATCACTCGGAGGTGAGTAAATTTCTGTGGTTTGCCTAATCCAGTAGCGGATAATGGCGGTATATTATGAAACGACGCTCAAAAAACCATCGAGAGATTGTCCGAAAACTTAACAGCTAAGACGTTCGTGACAAAATTCTTCGACCCCGGGTTCTCGTCCCAGTTCGGGCTAGGTAAAATACACTGCCGATTATTCCGAATGCCTAGGACTCAGCTGTACAAGGCTTTTGTGCTTTCTTGACGGTAATTTGAACACGGGTGCAGCGTGATGAATCATTTGGTTATGTCTACTGCGTGAATGCACTGGCAGGGTTTGTGTTCGTGTGTAAAGCGTTGGGGATGCAAACTCCGGAAATGTCTTCTGTCGGACTATGGAGCCGGAAACTGACAAAGTTCATGTAACCGTTAGCGTGCCGAAGACTTGGGCAAACGGCCAGATGTGAGAACCGTATTGCATATACCTCGAGGTACTGAAATGGTACTGACAAGATAATATGCCAGAAGACGAATTACAGCAAATTTGTCGAGGTGTAAGCACAAACCGAAAGCAAATATTCACAAATAATCTACTACGAGAAACGTTGAAAAAACGTTCTTCTACTTTTCTTAATCTTCACGAATCAGTGAGAATGTGGAAACGTCGACTGACTTCATCTTTTTATTTGCAGACCAGACAGACCAATCGACTTCACAAGGTTTGCTTCGTGGCTTAATTTAGCATGTTCGCTTTGATGCATTCTCTTTAGCATTCTGTCTGTTTTATCCAATGGTCCAAAAGCTTTCTAACTCTTTTTATCAATGGCGAAATTGGACAGCTACGCCCAAGCAGGTACCACAATTTTGGATCTCCAAATATCCCGGTAATCAGGCCTTGGGAGACGCAACCTGAAAATTCTCTTTCCTCTAATGTTTTTAATTTGCCTTTGCAATTATATATATATATATATATAATATTAGGGATACATTTGCAGAAATCGTATTTATGGCGTGCACCAGAGTAGTTGACATTTTCGCCCGCCTGATGGTTAAACAATAGTCTCATCATAATTTGACTGAATTTCTATGTTTTCGATGATATTCCGTAGACGGAGTGTGAATTCTCAAAGGACTTCGTTCCCGAATCTGTAACGCCACCCAGTACTAGGAATCGCGAAACAAACAGAATACCGAATTACACACAAGAATACTAACTCACCATGCACCTTCAGATTTCCTTCTACTGACTTAACGCGACTGACGTTTCACAAAATATTGGAGATTAAATATTATCACTAGCTGATGAGTTTTGGTGACGGTTAGCTTTCATTTGAATCGACGATAATACGTGCACTGGGTTCTGCCCTTGACCTTGATCGCAATGCCCTGCTGTCCACCAGCGTTGCGAGTGGTTCCTGTAATGATCCTTACTAACATGGGGAATTTTATTTGCGATCCTTCACCTCGGGATTCGGAGATTGAAAAGCATACTCAAATAGGGCAAGAAGCAAAAGAATTAGAACATTTTGATGACATCCTGGTGCATCTTTCGTCAGATTGTTGCCTATATGCGAATATCTGGAAGTACCAAACACAAGAAGATCACCATCTGTTGATGAAAGCTTGCTGCTCTTGATCGAATGGGCTGATAGTACTCGATATTCTGGTTGCATTTCTGTCGATTATTACTTTGAGGCGGGCGCTGCGTGAATCAGTTTGGCTACATTCCACGTCGTGTTCATATTCTAATTTCATACTAGTCTGTGCTAGAATCTTATATTCCAATGCTTACAATACCATATTTGGCCTCTTCCAAAACATTTGATAATACTTTCTGCCGAATTCTAACTTTTAGGCGCTAAATGCACCTCCATAAATTGCGATAATTTCTTTGAACAAGTTAAAATCTGACATCTGGTTTGACAAAACTTGGGGGAATGAAAAACGCCGAGCTTCATTTTACATTTCACGGGAAAAGGCTTATTAAAGAAAGGGATATTTCCAGAACTTCCACTAATTCTGTCATATGAGAAGCTCAGATCATTATTGTTTTCTCATCTCAGTAGTATATTTTGCATCCCTATACTAGTGCGCTCGTTTCTTACTTTCTCACTAGAATCTCATTCGAATGGTTAGGAGCGTGAATGGATGATAAGTGGATTTAAGAATCACATAGTGATTGGTCGGAGGACTTTCGTCAGTCAGGCAAGGCTAACCTTCAGAAAGTGGACACGAGGCCCGAAAGCATTGGTTTCTCGTCTCGCACACGAATGGATGAACAAAATTTGCCCGGAAGCACATGACCGGTTTCGCGATCATCGCCGCTCACCAGGTATGCGGTCCCACCCTCCATTGACGCTCCTAAGAATTCAAATGAGATTGTAGTGTGGAATTCAGATCACTATCTTTGCAACACTTCAGGCCTGTTAATTTGTTACCGATCGGAGGAACAAACTCAACGCACTGATTCATGCAGAAACCGCTACGTTCAAGCCTTCATTCTGGAAGTTCAAACAGGAGCTCCGAAGTGTGACCATGACCCATAGCTGGATGTTCCTCCTCGATAATACGTCAGAACCTCCGTGAGGAACATCACCTCTTCAAGATGAGATTTCTCAGAAAGTGCGAAATATATGTGCAAGCTATACCAAGATATTAAGGCAGTGATTACTTCAGCATAAGTTTCCATTTTCGTGCAGTTCTTCCCGGTCCAGGAGATCGAATCAAGCAGACTACGAAAAAATGGAAGACTGCAAGCAGTTACCGCACAAATCCCGTCGGGTCAATGATTCCAGAAGCTTACACTTAGTTGGGGTAAAGTAGAAAATATCGAGTTGCTAAAGTCAACACTTGGCTGTGGATATACCTGAAGTCATATTGGCCGGTCTGGTTCAAATGATTCTACTCGTGCCAGGTGGCTTTGGGGAGTACGTGTTTAATGGGACCATGACCTGAAAGACTGCTCCAGAACTTACACCATTCACGAAACCATAGGTGATTAGCAATAATCATTGTACCCGAGGATTTCAAAGTCATTTAATATTAATGATAAAATATCTATATTTCTAAAATGTCAAAAAACATGCTTGTTGGCAGTATCAAGTTTGCGCATGCAAAGTGTGCACGTGTAAGGGAATATAAAATCAGTATTCTATGGTGAAGAGAAATGAAATGTGTAGGGAGAGTGCTTCACTGGGCCTAGCATATATGGGAGGATGGTTTTCAGCCAAAGTAAAGTAAAGCCAGTTGTTTCAATTAGCTCGGGTTACAGGATCCATGCCTAAGGTTTGTTTAAATCCACTAAAATCAAAAAGTTTCATGTCGGGACCACGAAACTGGATTGTCTGGGTAGAATTCAAAAATGAAGCGGAAGATGACAAGGATTCAACCAGCAAACTGATTGGTTAGTGAACTAATTGCGATGGCATGATAAGGCAACAAGGGGAAGAAAACCATCCAAATCAATTTCCAAAAGGCTCTTTGTGAACGACAGAGGGTAGATATTAGCGATCGACGGTAAAATTCAAGATGAACGCGAAAACCTTTCATTTGTTACGGAGGACACAATGAGCAGCCCTAAATTCGGTGTCTATATTAACCCAACGCCCAGTGTCAACCAAGTGCTCTAGAATAGCGCTGTTGATCAGTCCGGTTTTTCTGCAGGTTAGCCAGCTTGGATGATGCTCTCTGATCCACTTAGATAGCTTTCGTACCGCAAGGCTGATCACTGAAGTTATAGGGACCTCTGTGCCCAAAAGCGTTTGATTCGGGCAGTTCAAATGCCGCGGGCCACAACTGACCAAGGGTCATAACTTGGTCCCACACAGGCTGTGAGTTAACCAACCGTATAGCAACGACAAATTGACCGACGAATTCCCATCCTCGATTGATGCTTTTTATGTCTAACTGCATGATCTGTTTCTATTATACCCCATACAATATTTTAAAGGCTAGAGAATGGATTACTGAAAAACAGTTGTTTCGCCAGGCTGTTCTTCTGCAAGCTTTTACGAGCATTTCCCAGACTGTTGATTTATGCTCAGACCAGAGCTCTATTGGTAATGACTTGTTTTTCACTCACTCTGTTTCTTTGACTTGATAAATCATCTCATGTAACTAAGAAATCACCTGCTACTAGTGGTATTTTTTTCAGATTTTTGTGGACATTGATCAGCCAGTTTATTCTGAGCTTAATTAACTGTCCCTTTTTTCCTGAAGCCTTTATTCTGCCGACATACAAACAATCGTTGTATCACGGGATGCTCTTTGCCTCTTCCTGTTCCACGTTTATACCCTCACTGTATACTTGGTTCTCCCCAAGTGGATTGTGAATTTTTGGCTTTAGTTTTGTGCCCATCCGAACATTTCTCGAAAATTACTTGTACACATTTCTCTGCTCAAATTTCAGCACGAGTTTTTCGAAATTAATTCATTGCTATTCTTCAGTGCGGGTAGAATACGGAGAACCCCTTTTCAACTATTTCGAATATTTCGGATTATCCTATGTTTGACAAAGATTGCATTTCTGCTGATATGTGCAACTGACCTGAACACAAGTAAGTTACACTGGTTTTGTGGTTTAATTAGAATTCTGTAAGTTCTTGAACTTTTTTATTGTGAACTAATAACTTCACTCGTCAGTTCACTATGATCACTCTTTCCATGGGCTTTCCGAATGGAATTTAGCGATTCAATTGTTTTTATGTTGTAGTATTATACCATTTTGTGGACCAGTCCATCAGTCTATTCAAACCATATGCAAAAGGGAGTGGATACGCCAGTTCAATCCTAACACCGGGCCACGTCTATTTTAACTCCAGTGAAAACATGACAAAACTCTACTGTTCTCTGGCAATTATCGACTGACTGTAAACAAAAGGTTACTGCAGCGGGCATCTGTCACTGAAGTACCAGAAGAAATTCATCATCGATTTTCCGATCCAAGTCTCTCCAAGTGCCGATTTGAAAGACGGCCGTTTACAGATTTCGACTGACGAAGCATTCAGTTTGTTGACATTTGTAAATACTCAATTCGGTCTTATCGGGATGGTGTAGTAGCTCAAGTCTGTTCTTAAGGTGTACATGGTTCTCGTTTATGCCGTTCATTGGAAAGATTCACTTAGATTATGTTTGCTGTCAAACCCTGTTGTTCAGTTATCTTATTTTGGACACACTAGATTGTTATAATTTAACTATACCCCAAGAGACTGCAGCTTTTAGTAGATGTTTTTTACGGTGATTCCTTTCGTAGACCTCGTTCCTTTTAAGGGTCTGCTACAATGTTACTCTCCACTTGTCTCAAACTTTTCCCAATAACCTAGCTATTAATTTGGCTTTCTTTCTATTGAATGTTTTTCGCGGTCTTTCTTTCACTATCGTAAACGGAAGACAATCCAACTGAATTAGATGATATTTACTAACTGCCCTATCACGTCCGCCTGAGTCGCTGACGTTCCCGAGAAAACCGTGCTCTATGTACTGATGAACATGAATACAGTGTGTCCAAGACAACAGTCTCGTCATTTTCAAACGTCATTAGCTGTCCCAAATATAGTATTGAAGAAACAAGTTGTAATGGGCTGTTGCTAGCCAACCGCGAACACATGATATTTTACCCCATTCTTTATGGCTGGAGATTAAGAATAGTTGATATATAATGGGAATGACAACTCATGTTTGTAGGACGCTTTGTGGTAGGATTTTTAAGTGGACAGTCACTGATCGTTATAAGTCGACTTTGGATCACTGGGTTGGGTGGGTTGTTTTGGACAACAGCAATCCCGCGGCGAATTAAACTTTTGGTGGGAAGTAGTTACATCCCACTGATGCAGTCGAACCTACCAAACCTCTTGGTATGAGGGCATGATTACTGAATCGAAAAGCCATTTTAGACGGTTACGTGAGAGCGGTCCAGTTCCAACGGTTGCTATAAGACTTTGTGAGATTACCTTCTTTCTACTCAGCTGCATCCCTGGATGAAGATGGAACCTGCAAGTGACAAGTATTACGTCTGTCATTCAGCTGGTGGCTGAAAACCTGTCGTATTTTGCAGAATGCAAAAAGGACCGGAATAAATACTGTGACTGAACTGATTTATGTTCGAAGCAAATGTACTTTGTACTCGTGATTAACCTTGATTTCAAGGTTGCGGTTAAATTACGAATACAGTTCATGCCTAGCTATTGTGTTCTATTATTCGTCGAACTTCTTCCCTGCAAGTTCGATTATCGACATTACGTCACAATATCACATCAGCTTCACGTTTTGAACGAAACCCTCATTGTAAATTTCTATTCTTGAATAATTCGTCATGAGGATTATCTGAGCCGCTTTAAAATATGCTGCATTGCAATGAAAAAGCTGAGGAGAGTAAGCAGACTGTTTTGCTCATGCCATTTATGCACTCATCAAAATCCTAATTATTTGAAGATCTGGTGTCTACGAGATTCTCCGGAATATAACAGCCGTTGTTGGCACTCGTTGGCACACGTTCGTCCAGTAAATTTCAAATTAGCTGAAACACCCCATTTTCATAATTTGATATGGAAATGTGACCGAGAAATTCGGGATTTCACACAGTACCTACAAACTCAAGTAACAAAATGCAATTTCGGTGGTCAATTGCAGTTGAAAACTTAATTATAGGATTCTTTTATAGTCGGCTTCTGCCCACATTCTAGTTTGTTCGCACTGTATGTATGAAAAATTTCAAGATGCGAAAGCTAACGCAAATGAAAGTCTCATTATTTTATACAACAAAATAAGTAGTTTTCAAAAGGTCTTCTGGTAGTCCGCAGAATTTCAAAATAACACAACAATTGAGAGTGTGCTGACTGGACTCCGGTGATTTTCAGAACTCCAAATTCAAATAAAAATCAGCTCGTAAACTATAACTCTTGTGGTGGGTTGCATCCCCATCACAGCTGTCCGCATCGAAAATTCACCTGTCATAGATATGTTAAGCTTGGCCAAACGCAGTCAACATGCAGTCTTGGAAACTAATGAACTTATAATACCCAGTTTAGTGATATATGTCATGACATCTACTTGTCTCAGTTAATTTTTGACTGTTCGAAGTCAGGTCATCTGTATGAGATTCTTGCAACTAAACACGATTTTAATCTTCATACCGGTAACCTTAAGTCCACTAATCCAAATTACCATTTGGTTAACCTTTCCCCCGGATACATAATTCGTCCTAGTACACTCGCCGTACGTAGTATCACGGGGCATTCCATTCCAGTTCTAGGTTTAGTCACTATTCCTATTTTTGATTCTTGTAACGAGGTAATTGATTGCGATTTTGTTGTGACAGATTCAGGTCCTCCTATTTTGGGACTACCAGCCTTGATGTCGTTTCACATTCGATTGTCATTGCTTGGCTAGTTCTAACGATAATTGTGTTTGGAAGATTTAAATCTTAAATGTTCTCAAGCTACTGGCGACATGAAAGAACCATCTGTTGCTATTGAAGTGACCATTGATCCCCATGTTTCTCAACTGCAGCACCATTCAGTTGAAAATCGAATTCTCGTATCAGTGGAGTCTTCATCGTGGGCTATCCCCATCGCTACCCTACTAAAGTCCGACGGAAAAATTCCTCACATATGCAGTGATTACTATCTGACCGTTAATCATTGTCTGAAACAGCCTACTCGTACAACTGTTGAACTCAAAAATATACTGCGAAAACGTATTGGTTTAAAGGTGTTATCAAAAATCAATTAGAAATATGCATAGTTTCAGTCCAATTTGGGCCAATCAATGAGGCCAATGATTACAATCAACACACTACTCAGACCATATCAATACAAATTTTTGCCCTTCGATCTCAGCGATTCGCCTATCATCTTTCAACAAGTGATGAATAACCTCGTGGAAAATACTGACGGCATTGAAACACCCGGATGATATAATGTGCATGCTCCAGATAGAATTACTTATGATGCACATCTTTTGAAATTATTTCAGAGGATTTATGATAAAATAAATGTTGCATTGAGTCCAAAAACGTTTCCTTTTCTGTCACCCATTCTCGATGTCTTTGCTATTTGGTCGGCGACAGCGGTTTAAGACGGGATCCCAAAAGATTGATTCTGTATTGACATCGATCTTTCAGAGAAAATCATGTATTCTCGGACACCATTTTCTCCAAGATCTGTTTTGACGCCTAATGTCTATTCTGTGACATTTGTTCGGATGCGTTTTTTTTGTCGCACACCCAGATCTGTACGTTTCCACTGGTGCTGCACTTTTCGAGAATTCTCACTTTCGAATCGTTCCGATCACTCGGCATCTCTCTACTGCGGTTTGCACTTCCGCGTATTGTCGTATCGGTGCTACGTCGGCACCACAACATGTACAATACGACTTCGCATCCGACTTTTGGCTCAGGTCTTTCCTATTCTGCCGATCGAGGTGCTTATTCAATCGCGGTATTGGAGTCAGGTAGAAGACACGTTTGGAGTCGCACTCCTTTGGTCCAAGAGCTACTCAGAACTAATCTCTTTGTTGGTTGCTTTTCAGTATTATTCTCGTTTTACTCCAAATTTTTCTCGGCGAATTTCATGTTTGTTTCGGTTGTTGTTTTCTCATCCCTCCTTTGAGTGATCGGATTGTCATGAACCATGCGTTCGCTCTATGCTTCACTCTTTGTCTCGTAGTGTTATTCTTCGCCCATTCTATCATAAGACCACCCCTGTTCTCATTACCGGTCCTTCACCTATTGGATCTGGTGCGATCGTAGAGTGGGATAGTAAGATAGTTATTTGTGCACCACGTCGTTTAGGCAAAGGAGAGCTCGGATGTTCGCAAGCATACCGTGAAGCGCCGACCACTTTTTGGATATTCCAGTTTCTATAAGAGTATTGGTTTGGTAAACAGTTCCAGATTATTTCTGATTATGAAGCTCTGTATTTTATATTCAATCCAACAAAGTCTTTGTCGTGCGCTTTTTCCCCATTGGTTCAGTGAAGGAGCATTGCTGTTCGTACATACAAATATAAGGCTGTGTACACATTTCCCATGTTGACTTTTTATCGTGCTTTCCCCATTCCCCAGCACCAAGCCAATCCCATGAATGGTTCAGCCTTTCCTGTCAACTGCAGGGACATTAAACGCGACATTCGTAACTAGGGTTCACCTATTCTCTGTTCCCAATCGAGGTTGGGCCTCATATGTAAAGCGCAAGTTTTTTGACTTTTTTAAACGCACCAACAAACACTCATTAATTCCGTATGGTATGTAGGCCCTGGATGACCGCATTGTGGTACTGCCGACCAACTGCAAAACTTTTTCGAATGACTTGCACTCCGGCCGTCTAGGCGATGAAAAAATGAAATCACTTACCAGGCTCACTTTTTGCTGGCCTAACATCGATCCTAATATATGCCGGATTGCAAAAGACTCTCGGAGTTGTCTGTACAAGTCCCTGCAGTGTGCCATCAAATTGGACTTCGTGGACGATGCCTAGTGAAACTTGGCAGCAAGTTCACGCAGATTATTGCTGTCCATTCATGAACACGTGCCATGCTTTGGTGGTTAGTGATCCTTTATTCAAAATGACCGGAAGTGTTCACCGCGTGGCCAACTGCGGAATTCGTCATGCGTGCCCGCGAAAGTTATTCAGTAGGAAGGGAATGCCTCCAGTTTTAGTGTCGAACAATGGAACTCTGTTTATTTTGGAAGTGTTAGGTGCATGACTAAAGAGTATTGGTTCCAAGCATTTATCTACCCCTGCCAGACAACTGTCCCAGTAGAAAAGTGGAAAATTTTGTGAAAACATTGGGGGGAGCCATTAGTGTCTGCCTGTGCTCAACATTTCATGAACTTGACAAGTGTACTGACACTTTTTGTACTTCAGTACCGAAATTCTTGTCATTCTAACACGCCTCGAAGTTCATCCGAAATCTTTAAAGACCTCTGAGGTCGAATCCGTTGTGTTTATAGTCTGCTGACATTTTATCCTGGTAAAGATGTGTCTGTCATCAGACCTAATACCTAAGAGCCTCGTTAAATAAACGTACCGTATTACAAACATCGATAGTTTATCCGTACATTACTGTCGTGTTGACCAAATGTGGCTTACAGCACTAGGCTAATTCGTTCCAGATTCACCAGTACCGTTCAATACTGATGGTGTTCAAGAGAGCGTCAGTGAAATTCCAAGATTCGTCCGCTCGCGGCAAAATCCAAAGATAGGCTATAAAAATCCGGACTTCCGTTTAACTTGTGGCGGGTTCAGTGACTGTAGCTGAACCGATTTATGATTCATGCAGATATATTATGCACTCGTGATCAACCCTGACCTCAAGGTTGCGATTGAGTTATGAATGGATGGGAATGCAGCGAAGACCAGTTTTGTTCGGTAAAACCTTCTGCTGCCAGTTAGCATTCATTCGTATATGAACTATCAACTACCTGTGGATTTGATACCGTTGATCAGGCCATCGGGGATAACATGACTGTGAGGGTGTCATCATTGAATAAATCTGAAAAGTAAAAGTTTGCGGTAATGGTCGTATCCGGACTTATCCATATAATGCTAGTAAGGTATATAGTTATCGCCACCAGACGGTATTTAGGAAGTTAACATACTTTCGCTTTGGGTTAAGAGATAACAACTCGGCTACCAGAATCTAACGAGTGGGTTCCGTTGGTGTAAGCGGCGTTCAAGCTTGCTGGTCTCAGCAGGAAGTCAAACAACCCTTAACTGCACTTAAAGATCTGCTAAATTTTACAACGAAATGTCCCTTGAAGGACTCAACTCCCGCCAATGAAATTCGTGACATTTTTTCTGATAGCTAGTGACATTATCAGCCGTTGGGCATTTGAACATGAAAGTGGTCATGGGAAATGCTTGTACAGTGATAACTGGTAAGCACGGATTTATATGGCTTCTATCCTGTTATTGTTGTGTGCTGTATGGAATATCGCATAGAGGGAAAAAAGGAGACTCTGCTTACAAAGGTGCATACGTTTTACACAATGACACTGTCCACCCAGGAGTATTGGTATCCAGTGCGTCTAGAAGATGTCGATTATTTGCTAACCTAATTGAACTTCGTTATTATTGATAAATGGACTGCATGTGCTAGCGAAGACAAATCCTTTGGAGTGTGTGTAAACATGCGTATATACATATATATATTGCATATGCATATACATATATTTTGCGATAGCTTATATAAGCCAAACATATGTATGATACTATTTGTTTCTCTTCGACGGCAGCTGATGTCTATGGTATCTTTCGATTGCGTATTCACATTTATGCCTGCATCTGTTTACGCCGGTTACATAAATATTCCGTCAATATACAATAATAATAACACCTTCCACTTTCTTTTTCATTTCGATAAAATGTTTTGGGACACATACATTCACTACGTAAGATTGGATGAAAGTATTAAAAATCACCTCTATGCTTACCGAATGTACAGATTGTTTTGCATACTTGTTAATAATCCGCTATCATATTTAAGAAACTTTCTGCTTAGCGGTTACCCATACATGCAACACGTGTCATACACGGCGTGAAATCTAAACCTAGATCGACCCCGTAGAATATCTACCAAATCGTAGATTTCAAGTTCGTCTAAGTTCGTCAATGCAAATGAATAGATTAGGAATGCATTACTTATAAAAAAAATCAAAATTACCAAGAATAAAAGATATTTTTTGAGTTTGTTTCGATGATCGAACTAAACAGGTTCATACCATGTTTTAAAGAGTCAAATTCGGAGCAATTTTGGAGTGTGTTCTTGAACTATTTCTTCGCGCTTATGCCGACTTGGGGATAGGTTATTCTTCTACATGTCCTAATTCAGCGCCATTGCAAATGCGTAAAATTTCGGTTTTAAAATGGACTAAATCCATTTTTCTTGGTCTCCCTAAAAATAGGTATTTGTTTGATTACATACTTCGGTTGCTTACACAAACCTTAAAATGTAATGATGTCTTTCAATTGAAGAAACATTCACGAGGCTGTCTGATAGTGCTATGGGAATGTTTGGTTTGCGACTCTTCGGGAGTGTCTCCTATCGGATCCAAAAGATCGGTTGACAAAGTCGCCTCAGTTGATAAAACAAAAGACTAGAGCCGAAGACAAAATGCAAGAAAGAAATCGCATATACCAAGGCACCAAAACAACATCGGCCCGACAGCCTACGTGAAAACACCACATCGGGAAAGGCAGGGTGGTGTGTGCAAAGGATATTTGAAGTAAGGTACGAGTAGAATGTGATGAATATGAATGACTACACAGTATATATTATTTTACTGAAACTATAACCAACTGTAGATAGGATTGAGGGTAATAAAATCCCGTTTGTATTGGATGTTTGGATCTTTCATTTTGCTCTTAATAGCTTAAGATCGGATTTCGTTCACGTCTGTACCACCACTACTCGACCTAGTGTTTTCCGAGAATATTTCAAAGTACTGCATAGATCTCGTGTTCGATAGAACAAAAGCAGTCAAACAAATGTCATAAAATCAATATCGTGGAGAAAATAAAGTCCGAATATAATAAAATTTTCCCAAATGTTCAACTCTACTACAGTAGGAATCAACCAATCGGATTGGATCATAAGTTCCCAACCAACACAGTAGCACTTACAGCATTTATATGACATTTGTGCGTCGCATCGAGGTGTACAGTCCGTCATGTCTGTCATTGAGACAGTCCCATACAATTCAGCCAAATACCAATATGGAACAGGCAAATAGTAAACTAACACAGTTACGTTATCAGAATAGGCCACGATGAAGACCAAAATACAGTATAAGATCGGTTTCAATTGCAGATAGGGAAAATCGTTCAGTCAATTGTATTCTCGTTATTCATTCCCAAGCAGACAGACTACATATTTTCCCTGTGGCAGGGTAGATCACGTGAGAAAGGTTGGCAAATTTTATCCAGCCTGCAAAATACCACATTCACTGCAACCCAACGCAGCGTTTGAAGACAGTCTTCACTCGATTTTCCTATTTGTATTATAAGGCGCACCCCGAGATCTACGCGTCCTGGATACTTGAATTTTTAACTGAAGGCCGAGCGTCGAAATCACGTGACCTGGTCGAAAAGTGTAGGCGCAAATCACCACTCTTCAGTCAACTTTTCATCGTCACGCGTTAATGTACGGCCTGTGGGAAGACAATATGGTCCTTTGCCCACTACATTTTCATCGCAGAAAACAGCCCGTGTGACAAATACACTGGAGCCACGAGGGTCATTTGTACATGTTTTATTGTTGAATCGGAAAGTGTCGAATCGTTAATTTTACTAAAAGATCAGGTTAAATTTTTCCCAATGGCAAAAATCTCTCCAAACAACATTAATCTCCGGGGTATTACTGAGCACATTTGTACGCTCATTGTTCTGTAGTTTTGCATATAGCGTGTCGTTGTTTTACGAAATAGAATAAACCTCTACGCAACAATCTGGATTAACACAGCTAGCTCAGGATTTCTGTTTGTATTTTAATCTAGTGCTGACATGCGGCAGATATGGTATCTAATTCAGCCTTGAGAGGGCTTAGGACTAAGCATTCACGGGAGCAGTTACAATGGAAAGAGAGACCGGAAATAGCCGTGGACGTTGACTGTATATTTGGTTGGCTCTAAGCAGTTGCTGCATATACAGGAAATTTATTAGTGTTTTCGTACTCCACTGGGTGTTCTCCTTTCTTTAATCTGTCATTCGTCGGAACGGATTTTTCGGGCACTCGTCATTTTCACAAAAGGTTCAAACTTCAGGATATACAAATAACGCTACCAGGAAAATTCATCGACACGTCTGTTGTCAAAGTACTGTGGGCGATTTTTGTGCTGTCTGGGAAGCTATATTGACTGCGATTAAACTGAATTGGGATCCACGAGAAAGTACTCTGCAGTTGTGATTAATACCAAATCCAATATCTTTAGTTTAATTACGAATATGAATCCTGCTCAGTTAGTGTGTTCTACTATTTCGGGATTCCAAATTGAGACACGTATGCAGTTGATCAAGTAGCTAAAGTCTTTTCGACCACCTTTAATTACAACATGAAACATTTCCGCTCATTAGGAAATAAATGTTTTCACTTTAAGAAATACATACCATTAATGCATTTCTATTTCATTTTATTTCAGACAAAATCAACGAAAATATGAACTCATGGACGATGTACTGATGGCATGCACGGTCAGGGGTTTTTCGTATCAAATATAGCGCTCAAACTTGTCCTGTCCCTTATTTTACTTTGGTTATCCAGTTTGTCTATGTTTCTCACCAAGGGGATGCTTACGGCGATTACCGGAGTTGCATGTTAGGTAACTCTAAGGTGAAACTATCGCATTATTAGAAACGTCATATGGTACAGGGACTTTCAGACGCCTACGACATAACACTCAACCAGTATTATTGTATTGTATTGTTTTGTTTTGCATTGTATAGACTTTTGCGCACAAGAAAATGTGAGAGTGAAAAATAAAACAAGAAAAAAATTACACTCATCACCTCGTAAAAATGTGAAAAAAGCTCATCGAGGACTAATCAGAGAATATTATGATACCTTGCTCAGGAATTCGACTAAAACAAAATCATGGTTTTTCAGAATGCGTGTTCAGTGAGGGATAATAGAGTTCCTATAGATATAGATTCTAGAGGCTATCAGACGAAAAGCGGATCGTGTTGAAATATCAGAGATCGCTGTGCAGAGGACGCGTGGGGTGTGAAAGAATTTTGCGAGCGAATTTGTTACATGCTGAGATGGGCTGATCGTATGGATTGAAGGACAACTCCGTTAGTGGTATGGAGGACCCACGGCTAATAACTGTTAGTCCCTGGAGAAGAATCTTAAAGTCCTTTTTAAATAAACCCGGAAAAATGACAGGAGAGCAGTAAGAAACGATTGGGAAGGCATTGGTAAGCAAATCGGGAGATGGAGCTTTGTTTCACCTTATGGTGTCGAAGCTTCCTGATTTGAAATGACAACCGTCAAAGATTCTTTACACAGGTAGAAATGTGAAAAAATCACTTCAAATTTTTATCAGTAGTAACTAATCCTAGGTATTTCACAGAATCAACCGTGGTAAGTGTTTTTGATGTGATGAAAGACGTTTCGGATGGGTAGACTGATCGGAAGAGAGAACAGACATTGGAAACATTTCGATGCGTTGAGATTTAAACCAGCTCGTGTTGAGAAATCGTAAACAGAAGATAGGTTTTGTAAATCTTTGACAATCACCGTGTTGAGAGAGCGTAATATCATGAGCATACTTAAACAGATGACAGGGTAAGCTAGTTGGTAAGTCGCTGATGTAAGCAGAGAAATGGAACGGTGAAAGAACAGCACCCTATTTCACACCTGAGTTGTAAACCAACGGTTTTGAAGTTCTA
>LUCM01002015.1:554159-586162 GCA_008360955.1 Fasciolopsis buskii | reverse complement strand
GGGCAGTGTGTGATCCCAATCCATGTTGAGAACCAATACGGTTTTTAAACAACAATAATTCCGATCGGTTGTAGAGGCGATCGGAGAACATAATCGAGCCAACTCTCCGACAGCAATTCAGCGCGACAAAGATGACAGAACTGTTGCGCAGCAAGTCGAGGGTTTCGCGCTGTAATCAAGTAGACATGGTGACAGACATGTAAGGCGGCGGCAGTTGGCAGAACAGAGTTCGAGATTAGGCAAAAGTACGAATGATAACAAGTCGGGAAGGATATGCGAACCGTCAAAAAGCCGATTGCTGACCGTCACCAACGGCGTGCTGAGAATCACTGAAGGGTTTGTTTACCGTCATCAAAGGGCACGTTGATAGTCACCAAATGGGATAGTGAACTTTACCCAAGGGGATGCTAGACGCAACCTTTAGTGACAGCAAAGAGGATAGTCACGCGAGTGTTCTTTACGTGGAGCGTTGGAGGCTATAAAGGGGAAAATCCAACGACTCTCAGAGGTCTCTCGAGTGATTCATATGAGTATACTCGTGCTGTTTGGGAAGTTTGAGCAGCAGGATGGTGTTCATAGGGACACAAACTTGTGATTAGTAGAATACGTAGACAGGCTGCTAGGTGCAGTTACCCGCAACATCAAGCATGTCGATAACGTTGACGATTTACATTACACCAGCTTTTAACGGATGATCATTCCAAGGCGGGAAATGTCAAAATTTAGTCTCGAGCAAAATATCGGCAAAAGTGCAACGTACGGATTTAGTTGAAGTAAGATGTTGGGAAAAGCTCTGCGTTTCAAGCGCTACAATATCTCTGCATTTGGCTAAAACAGGAATCGCCGCCTACAACTAGGAGCGGGAAGTCGTTAGCCCCGTTACAATACCTTTGGACGTCGTTTCACCTAGCCAGGTCCTTTGCCTTCGCCCATTTCAATCTAACCGTCTTGCTGCGTTTTACAGATGTGGCAGCCTACACAATACGTCACAAACCGGTCACTCGACCTTGAGTTGACTATTGCGCGCGCGTCTAATAACTTCTTAACGTCGTGATACGGCTCGTGTGATCCCATTTTATTTTACTCTTTGCTACACGCAATTTTCGTTCCCTTGAACATGAATGTTTTTGCCATTTGTATAATTGTACACCATGATCATGCATATAACATGTCTCGGCCATCTCTGAAAAATAAACCAATAACATTATCTAGGGAAGCAAATAGTAGGCGGGTATTTACGGTGAAGTTTCGTCTTTCAGTACATCCACACACAGACATGATGTGCTGTCTGAAGCCAGCAGCAAACTATATATCTTACGCGTTCAGGAAATCCGAAGTTCAGTCAACTTCCTATCTTGATAAAACATATCGATGAACACGTTAAACAGATTACGTTTGTGAACGATTTGCGTCCGAGCTTGCATTGATGAGTTTCTCTGGAATTGTGACATCTCTTACACGTATCACTGGGTTACATTTCGTTTGTTAATACGATATGATTTTGAGCTCATTATATCAAGTATAACTTCAATAACTTCACATGTATCAGTGGATGTTCACTCGCTGCTCTTGTTTATCGGGTTCGCAAGTGCACATACACATGCACCTAGTAATGTGCTTTCTCTTACCTTCATATATTGCCGTTTCTCTGATGCTCATTACTCGAATTTATCGCCATTCGCACATGCTATGCATGTACTGCGTTTTGCGTTTGTTTACGACGAGCAAATGCACGTTGCGGGAATATGATGGAGTATAATTCAATGAAATGTATGCTGTGGGCAAATTCTGCAAGTGGCTGGCCATATGTGAGCATACTGACGGCATGGATTATATAGACAAGAATGAACATCTACCCTAACCTCAAACCATTTACTGATTGGTGATGCAACGTCTAGTTGGGGAACACTCTTCAAAAACACCTCTTCTGTTGGGATTCACGAAATCACTGTCTCACAAGCGACATTTGTGTTTCATTATGCTCTCGCTATAATGGTTTGCAATAACCGTGTAAAATTGATGCATATTATTTGTGTCTTGCGTGATCCACCTGACTATTTCTGAACAGTGAATTGTTTTCATATTCTTTTAATCTTGGTGAAAGCATATCTGAGGATTTTGCTGGTTTATCCATCAGTTTAACTTCGTTCCGGATTTGGGATTTGATATTTGCTGCACATTGTTCGAGGGCCACTTACATGCAGCGTTATTTTGGGATCCAGAAAAAGGCTTGTGATTATTGTTCAAGCAGCTAAGCCTCTTACGCGCTTCATTCATCACTAAGCGTCATTACTGAGGTCTTGGGTTGTTTTCTGCTTCCCTTCAGTTGCATCAAAGACATCCAAATCACCAGCAAGTCTCCGGATGAGCAAATCAACTTGTTAGTAGTATCTGCCATTATTGTCTGAGCAGCTCTAGTATTTGGATATTCAAAACCGGACTACACGGCTTCTTATATAGAGACGAACAGAAAGGGGGCTTCCTAGAACATGATTCAAATTAATGGTAGGTCCCATAAGAAGCTAATAGGATTGGTATCCTCCACTACAATGAAGCTGACTGTGGTAAAGCAACGAGTAAAATAGCGAGAAACTCTAAGCGAACAGGATACACGAACTTCAGGATATCAAGGATTTAGAGGGTTTGAAGCCCAAGCTGGATAAATTGGCCACATAACTTCAGGCAACCAGGTTTACGCAGTCATCAGGTGCCGCCCCGTGTTGCAATCTTCTAATTCTAGATATTGAACGAACCATCACAGAGGAATCAAAAGCCAGGGGATGCTTGACTTTCCGGAGCATAACATACATTCTTAGAATTGCTGGTCTAAATCCTAACGCGGTGCTGAGAGTTCATGGAGAATGAGTCGGAATAAACCAGCAACAGAAATGAGGGTTGGATCAGGAAGACCTATCCAAGTAGAGCCTGTGAACATTGTGTTCAGAAAACATCTGCTTACAGGGCATACACAACCTTCATTGACATTGAGGGCCTCCAGTACACGGTTCTAGAGGAACTCTAGATTCTCCCGTCTGTTGCGATAAACAAGGAAACGCTGCTTAGAAACAAAGCTTCATTGGACAGAAGCGATAATACTGAAGCTGTGATTGTAGCCTGGCGAGGAACGCCCATTCCACCGTCAATGAAGTTTGTTGCAACTTGGGTGCCCCGCCCGACACGAAGCGCGTTGAACAAGTAGAAAATAGGACTAAGGAGGCTACGGACTCGGTGACGTAGTGTCCACGCACGCAGAATTACAAGCCAGTAGATTGAACTCCTCAAAGTAAGCGACTATGGACGGCAGAAATTATGGCAGTATCTGGAATGCGGTCAGTTGACACTGTATTGGTTCATCAATGATTGCAAGGCCATTTTCAAGTTTATAGATGGAATAAAGACTGTGACAGCTTGGACAGTAAGTTTTGCTCATAAAAATCCCTGGTGCGCAGCAGCCTGAAATTAGAGCAAACACTATTAGCGTGCAGCAATATACAATCACGGCCATAAGGAAGAATCACACGACGATAACCACATGTTTGTATATGACTCCATTCTCGGATGGAAATCACGTTCAGTCAACTAAAGCATTGAAATGCCTTTAAGCAAGTGCTAAATTCCTGCTAATTGTGGAACTTTGATCTACCAATAATTAATCAGGATATAGAGAGCAATTCACATTAAGGTTGAGGAGCTTTCTTGCAATGGTCGAACCAGATTAAGGTTAAAGAAGAATGGGGGAAAAACTTCGGGCAAAGCAGTTTAGAGAATTAATAGCTGAGATCTGCGCATTACACTGAGAAGCACAGGTATATTTGAGGGAGGGAGAAATACAAATGAAAATGAAGAGTAATAAGCACATGTTGGAGAATGCCTCAGAAAATCTGGAAGGTGAGGAGCCATGCCTGATGGGCACACGCAATTTTCTGAGCCCTCAAGATTAGTGAGGGGATTTGGCGTGCATACCTCAGGTCCAAGATGAAAGAACTTAGGGAAAGCATGCAAAGCTAGGGCGCATCATGGTGAAATTTGAGAAGACAATGAGGAGTTTCGAGGCAGACCCAGCTATGGTATTCTGAGAAAATCCTACAACATAAATCAGAAACAAAAGCTAGGAATGCGCTTAATAGTTTGGTGGTTCCCTTACACTGGGGAGTGGGGTAAATCGCAAGAGACCGGAGGAATTTAGAGCGCTATGCTCGTGCTATGAAAGTGCACATTAAGATGAGAGAGAGCAAGCGAGTGAAGTACAATCGGAGGTTGCTGCCGGCATTAAACAAGTGACAATAAAGTAGATAGACGCTCACTGTGTCGTGAAACACGAATCCGGAAAAACTGGTTGGATCCGAAGGCATAAAACCTGATCTCCTAAATCAATTATACAAGAATCGGGATCAATGGACTTACTCATGTTATTTGTAACCAATAACAATTACTCAATTTACACCCAAAGGAAATGGCTGACAAATCTTGTTGTGATTCAGGATTCGCAAAATGGCGACTCCGCATCGCTCAAGTATCAACATAGAAACCTTAACACGATCTCCAAGATAGATGAGCAAAAGCAACAGAGGTATTCTGTTCGGATTTCAACAAGGCGTTCGACTCAGGGTGAGACAAATTAGACGACGAGGTTGTCATTAGGCCGTTTGTAAACCCTTTAGCATTATATTCAATATTGATTGGGGTGGTTCCTTCCCCGAGGTGGGATATTATTACTAGTAGTGTCAGGTAAAACGTAAACTATCAGGTAGGGCCGCTGCTACTAGTTCCAATCTGATTGATACCGAGTAGAATTGTTGGGTCTGCTGCCTGGTCCAATTCACCCGGATTGGTCCGCTCGTTACTCACTCGCCCACCCTATGGCTTGTTCCTATCCAATACACAGCCTCACCATGCTTTCTCCGGTTTACTTTTAACGTGCCCCTGCATTCTCACTCGGCTGTTCCATCTGATGTGCGCTTTACACAAACGATTTCAAAAACTGTACCTGACCAACTGACTCAAACGATGATATTGCAAAGGGTAGCTAGGCAAATGAGGTAAATTTTTGTGTTCCAGGGGCACAGCCACTCAAGTGAAAACTTGGCAGACCTTGACCGATCTAATGGGCTGCGTTCTTAGCTTAATGGTCAAGGCTACTTTTGATAATGTGGTCGACAACGTAACCAAGGCAATGGACGCGATCAATGGACGCAATCAATAGACGCGAGCATGGCACTCAAAAAATGCCCCAATGCTCAAGGATAAAACTGTGGGAAGCCTGAATGCTTGTGCGAAATTACCTCATCTAAACCAGAAAGGGACGAAATGCACGACGCCATAGGCAATTTTCAAAACAAAGACAGGTTTCTGGGCCCTCGAAAAACGATGAAATCGTGCGATTCCCGGTCTGGATGAAGTTAACCAACCATTCAGGACCAGATTAACCCAACATTGGAAATCGCAATTGTGGCTAGCACTCAAGAACCTCGAAGTAACCCGTTGCTCGATTTAACGAGAAGATTGAGGGAAATCGAGTATACCCAACTGATTCTATGGTACTGTCCATGGGTTAAAAACCTCTGCATAATTTTAGAACGAGACTTAGTTACTATTCAATCAAAGAGTAGTCTAAAATCAGTAGAAAAATTAGCAGTTGATCAAAAGTGAAGTACCTGACCTATGGTACAAAAAATACGAAAGCTTCTCCATGCTTGATCATTCCTAACAAACACTTTCCTGTGCTTGACAGCCAAAAATCAATGTAAACGGGCTGAATGTCGACGGCCTGCCAACGGGGGATGAAGCAAAGCTGAATTTTAATAACGGACTGCCCTACTTCACGCTGATCTGTTGCTGCACCGAATGTCCGTGAAATGGTCTCGGTCCTATGGTACGGCGACAAAATAGGAAAAGGAAATGCACTGAGCGGAAGATAAAAGACGACAAAAACTATTGTCATCAGAAGCAGATTCGTTAAGCGTGGCCTAATAATGGATAAAATAAGCAGAAATAAATAAGCAAAGAATTTTAAATCATTATAGATGTTACACACCATCTAAGGGACAATGGTTGCAGAACGGTGAAACTTTCTCAAGTTCTTCCCTAAGACCCGATAGCTTCTTAGTTCGGCATCAACCCGGAACCATGGTTGTCTCCAGAAATGCCCTTCCCGAGTTGCAACTCTCGACTTACGATGGGTATCCGTTGTGTCTGCGGGCCAGACACAATCTCACTTATAGCCACATCAAGATTATTCTTATTCCTCGTCCCTCATTTTCTAACACCAAACAGTACCATTGTTGATTGCAATTTGTCTTCTCGTTTTCTTCTCATGGATTAACTTCCAGTTTTATCCATTATCGCACAAGAAGTTTGCGCCCACGAAATATAATTTTGCAGGTTTTCACCCCCTATTTTACCAGCTTCCAGCTCGTCAACAGCTAAACAACCTATCCAGCATTCTTTTCTCACTTCCAGGAACCCCTGAAATAACTTCATGTCTCTCGGTTTGATAAAAATTGGCTTCAATTTCTATTGCTACTAGCTCAAACGACTGAACAACTTTTGATTCCAGAGCCCTTGGCACTAGTTCATTACTCATCACATACAATAGTCCACCATTGGGCAGTAGTGACACCGCGGTACTTCTGACCGGTCGGTCGCGTCTCCTTTCTTTGTTCCACCTTTTTTGAATACCACATCTTTCGGGTCTGCATTCGCTCATTCCGGATATGTTTGGTTTTTCATTGACTACTGAAAACTGAAACCAAAAATAAAATGGCAACCATATTCACTATCGATTGACTTTGACTGAAAAATTCCGCGAGCCTGGACTACCTCCTTATAATCGTTTTACTTTCAAAAGGTGACTGTTGCTTTACATCTCGTTCCCAACTTTCTTCATAACTAACAAGTGAACTTACGATTTTCTCTGTATTGCCCCAAACATTGATCATACATTTTGCATGCCCTCAGCGGTCACCAAGAAATATACCATCACCATATGCTCTTTGTTCCGACTCAATGTCAGGCCACACAGAGTCATCCACAGAATCATGAGTGGTGCAATAAAAGTCGGCAGTCCAGAAGTCGTCCTTGACGATGAACTCTATTTTCAAGGAAACCATAGTAACCAGCCGTAACAAATTCAACCGAGTGATGGGTGGGGTTTGTTAATCCTCTTTTGGTTCCAAATACAAAATCGCAATCAACTATTAACGGTTTTGGGTGCCTGAATCATATCTTTTCATAATAGACATTCTATTTATCAAAAGTCTGCGGATGATTGGATGGATCAGTGCGTTTTCCTACAGGTTCAGTTCAGTTCACTTCATTTTAGTTGACTCGAGAAAGAAGTGACTGAAGTTCTAAACTAGCATCCAGCGTTCTTTAGAAAGTGGGCCAAAGAGATTAGAATACATCACTGAAATTGCTTCGCCCTCCCAAACATTTCTGTTGATCTCCAGCTACTCGAATGCTGCTGGAATACAAAGAAGAGGGCGATCATTTCAACTTCACAGTTAAATCTTATAAATATTTGGGCATTTCATAAAAATGTCAGCAGACATGTCTAATGTCAGCACTTGAGAAATTATCTTCAGGTTGTTTTGTTTTATACTCGTTAGTACAAAATTAACCAGCATACTGAGGGCTAGTCGGCTGGGGCCTGCGTAGAAATCACCAAGGTCAGCAGCATCGTCACTGTCATTGTCCACATGTCACATGCGAAACAACAGTTAAACGAGCTTTTGGAAACTGGGAAATGAACTCGTGGTCAGCACTAACGTTGGACAGTGTGCAAATAGTTCCGAGGCATGGGTCAACCGAAGTGAGTCGAATTCGTTGGTGACAGTGGGAATAAAAAACACGGAACCAATTCATGGAAGCGGAAGGGATGAAATACTCAATCTATTTGAAAGAAAACATCGGACAATAGGCCAACTAATCAAGTGGACCAATAAGATAAACCTGCCAGTGGAAGCAAAATGGGTAAAAATACAAGTAGATTAAATAACAGCAAAACAAAAATGTGTGAAGAGGAACGATCAGGACTGGAGCACGCCAACTGTTTCTTGAAGATCAAAGGCGAAATAGAACCACAAGGAGTGAAAAGGTTTTGAACTTAGATAAAACATGTGGCAGTGTCGGTCGCATCTGAAGTGGGAGCTAGCCGAACATCTGAAAAGGTAAAGCAATAGTGAAAATGCGGTTTCATACAGGCGTGTGCGAATCAAGCATAAGGCATCAAATATATTCGATATGGGTCAAACGACGAACCGCACGCTTTGAATCACTGAAAATGTTTTACCGTACGAAATCGAACAGAACTGAGATTGTGTGAATGCACATGGAGTGCAAGATCCAAATGGATGTCCAGGAAACAAGCCCACCGGCAGGTAGGAAAGACGGGAGATTAAAAGATCCCGATAGAATCGCAAGATTGAATGCTAAGAACAATGGATTTTAGGATCACGTGAAGTCACAGGATGCTTAGGTAAATGAGCCGAAATTATCCCAATTGATTAACTGGGCAACAGGTGATTATTCATTTCGCGCAGTACTGACCGATTTATAAAGCGACGTGGACTACCGAGAAAGAAACGGCGTAATGAGTATGAAGTAAAGAATCAATGACGCACTCACTTGGGAGCCGACGATCCTCGTTCGAAGACACAAGTGTGACCAGAATCAGCCAAGGTAAAGAGTGCAGTTAGAAAGCGGCAGGATTTACGACTTGTTGATGAAGGGGCCACTGGGAAGATAGCGGACGAATGGGAGACAAGAAAACACTTGTTTCGGGGAGTTGGCGCGAACCGATGGACCTGTAGCGCCGGAAACCAAAGCACCGCGATTCCCGGTAGTGATGATGAGATAGATTGCAGCAATCGAGCCTGTTGCTCGATCAAACGTTTCCATAATTCAAATGAGACAAACGGACGTAAAGCGAAGAAAGCTGCTTGGTGACCTCGTAGCCAAGTCACCTACTCTTTCAATCGGTCCACTTCCGTTAGAAGATCAGCTATCTCAGAAATAGGCTGATAGCTTTTTTCCTGAATGTGGTTTACAATACCCATACAGATAATGTCAGTGCTTTCGTAGAATGGCGCATCCAGTCGACTGGAAAGAATATAAAATAACTACGTACCCTGAGAGTGGTCCACTTCTAATCCGCTGTTGGCACTGGTTTTCATTGAAGATATGGTCCGTGAAGAACCAGAAGTGTAAGCGGAAGGCTTAAGAATTCTTTTACCGTTGTACTACTCCGTTGATTTGTCTGAATTTAAACGTGAATGAATCACCGTTAATCTTGTTTGTCAGTGGCTGGATAGGTCCAAATAACAAAGTGGTCGCATTGAAGCAGTGCCAACACTCGATAACCAACCGAAATGAGATAGCTGGTGAAGACGGAGATGGGGATTTTATAGAGTCCGATCAAGGGTCTGAGATTCAATCAGCAAGTAAATGCGACAGTACATTACGAAATCCACAAACTCCGCAAATCCCGAAGGGGACTGAATGGATCTATTTCCAATCCGTGATCCGTTGCACACACGAAAAATGACGAGCAGAAGTAGCGTGTGAACATCCACTGATACATGTGAAGTTATTGAAGTTATACTTGATATAATGAGCTCAAAATCATATCGTATTAACAAACGAAATGTAACCCAGTGATACGTGTAAGAGATGTCACAATTCCAGAGAAACTCATCAATGCAAGCTCGGACGCAAATCGTTCACAAACGTAATCTGTTTAACGTGTTCATCGATATGTTTTATCAAGATAGGAAGTTGACTGAACTTCGGATTTCCTGAACGCGTAAGATATATAGTTTGCTGCTGGCTTCAGACAGCACATCATGTCTGTGTGTGGATGTACTGAAAGACGAAACTTCACCGTAAATACCCGCCTACTATTCGCTTCCCTAGATAATGTTATTGGTTTATTTTTCAGAGATGGCCGAGACATGTTATATGCATGATCATGGTGTACAGTTATACAAATGGCAAAAACATTCATGTTCAAGGGAACGAAAATTGCATGTAGCAAAGAGTAAAACAAAATGGAGTCACACGAGCCGTATCACGACGTTAAGAAGTTATTAGACGCGCGCGCAATAGTCAACTCAAGGTCGAGTGACCGGTTTGTGACGTATTGTGTAGGCTGCCACATCTGTAAAACGCAACAAGACGGTTAGATTGAAATGGGCGAAGGCAAAGGACCTGGCTAGGTGAAACGACGTCCAAAGGTATTGTAACGGGGCTAACGACTTCCCGCTCCTAGTTGTAGGCGGCGATTCCTGTTTTAGCCAAATGCAGAGATATTGTAGCGCTTGAAACGCAGAGCTTTTCCCAACATCTTACTTCAACTAAATCCGTACGTTGCACTTTTGCCGATATTTTGCTCGAGACTAAATTTTGACATTTCTCGCCTTGGAATGATCATCCGTTAAAAGCTGGTGTAATGTAAATCGTCAACGTTATCGACATGCTTGATGTTGCGAGTAACTGCACCTAGCAGCCTGTCTACGTATTCTACTAATCACAAGTTTGTGTCCCTATGAACACCATCCTGCTGCTCAAACTTCCCAAACAGCACGAGTATACTCATATGAATCACTCGAGAGACCTCTGAGAGTCGTTGGATTTTCCCCTTTATAGCCTCCAACGCTCCACTTAAAGAACACTCGCGTGACTATCCTCTTTGCTGTCACTAAAGGTTGCGTCTAGCATCCCCTTGGGTAAAGTTCACTATCCCATTTGGTGACTATCAACGTGCCCTTTGATGACGGTAAACAAACCCTTCAGTGATTCTCAGCACGCCGTTGGTGACGGTCAGCAATCGGCTTTTTGACGGTTCGCATATCCTTCCCGACTTGTTATCATTCGTACTTTTGCCTAATCTCGAACTCTGTTCTGCCAACTGCCGCCGCCTTACATGTCTGTCACCATGTCTACTTGATTACAGCGCGAAACCCTCGACTTGCTGCGCAACAGTTCTGTCATCTTTGTCGCGCTGAATTGCTGTCGGAGAGTTGGCTCGATTATGTTCTCCGATCGCCTCTACAACCGATCGGAATTATTGTTGTTTAAAAACCGTATTGGTTCTCAACATGGATTGGGATCACACACTGCCCTAAATTAATGATCTCCTCATCCATTTAAATTTAGACATTCCTCAAATTATTTTTGGAAAAAGCACTGCAGTTGGATTATTAGTTTTAGTGAGCGGCCTCGTGTTCTTTGAAGGCACTTGGCTTTGCACTGCAAGTTATTTGGGGTGCACGGTTTTGTTCCGGCTAAAGTAGATTTTATTTTCTGTCCTATCTCTTAGCATCCGTTTTAAGTAAATAAGGATTTATGGTTATCTATGTTCACGACCTTATCGTGTTATTACTTCGTCATGTAATTAAGTCATCGCGAATTACTACGCATCAATCACGGTTCTATTAATAGTTGTTTTTAATAATCACTTTTTCCGATTACAGTAGGGAACAACAGCCTTTAAATACCTTTTGCCTTTTGCAGTTTCCTCTGGGTGTTATTAATTAAATAACGATAAGTTTCCTACTTGAGACCTGTTATTCTAGGAATTCTGCCATTATGCCCAAGTAAAGCCGCCAGTAGTACTCTCGACTGAAGATGTGCCCTAGTTTCTTGAATTGCACTATTTGCGGGAGGCTACTCTTTCGGAACATCACATTTCTTGTCCGAAAGCCACTTGTTACGGTACGATTAGCATTTTGAAAGATCAATAAGAGCTTTATTCCTTACTAAACAATATTGCAACTGGAACGCTGGCTGATGTACCATCACTTGAAGCAACAGCGTCAACGGATTCCTGTGGATCCGCACAGCTATCAAATAAATATCTGCTGGATAGTTCAACGCTACGGAATAATATCAATCCAGGTTATTTTATGCGGAAACTTTGCGAATAAATATTCCCAACTATCATCAGGACCGCAGCTTGGAAGAACGATAAACGTTAATGTAAGTTTGGACGCATTGTTGCGGTCCTTTTGCGAGATGTTTGTGGCCATTATGTTCACACTGAAGCAGTGGTGTACCGCAATGTATGACCTCAGCAACTACTTTCCAAGCGTACCACGCAACCTTAGAAACATGTCACACACGTCACATTCGATCAACAAAATGCTGTTGTCGAAAGGCGAGTGCATTCATTTTGGACTGCATGATGGCCTGTGATGATCTCTAAGTAGGATGGCATTTGTCCCCGACTCCATCGATTTTCGTCTTAAATTCGATGAATTATCTTTGTATCAGGCTTCAAGAATTCAAGTGTGGCCTATTTTGGCCAGCGTAATTCGTCCCGTTCGATTACCAGTAAGTAGTATTGGATTTTGCTGTGGCCCTACAAAGCCCTTACCAGTGAAATCGAACAGGGAGAGTACGGTGGTCAAGTACCAAGTGGACAATATACAGATTTATTTGTTGCTACAATTATATGTATATATATCCGTATTGATTTAGCATTAGCAACCCAAAGAGTGTGAACGGCTAATCACTAATCAGTAGTGTTGTGCAACGATATTAACCACGGCCGTCCTGCATAATTTTCGAGGATTTATTGTTATCCATAAACCAAGTATCAGCACTACGTTTTACGTAATTTGGGTACCAGCAGACTGTAATTCATGACTCGGAGCGTTTACTCTTTTACAGTCGCTTTAATTAAAGCAGATCGTCACATGGATGGGTGGAAATTGCAAAGATGCTGCTGAAATTGGAATCGCCCAAATAGTCTAAACCATATCGCTTTGGTATGATCCGTCGATTTATTCAACCCAAACTACTTTTGACCATAAATGGCATTTCCTTTTTAATCATATAATTTTGGTGATCGAGAAACGAAAGAGAAGTAAGCGATATAGTTGAAGATTCCAATGATAGTTTCTACGAATGTCAAAAAAAATAAATATCCGATGTATATTCAAGGGTAATACGGTTACTTTACCGCTGAGTATCCCTTCTATGAATGCACTATTATGTTTGAAATCTGTCCCCGTAAAATGCGTATATCTACACTTTACAGATTTTTCTATACAAAGCTAATCAAGGCCAACTGTAGAAAAATTGCTTATGGAAATCTATGTGCACATGTAAGTACAATGTTATTTACATCACTATTTGTATTCATCGAAGTGGAACAAAGGTGCCGCTTGCAAGCGATAATCCGTTGTACTATTTGTCCGATTATGATAACCGGTGACAAACAAGAAACGATTGAGCCTGTAAATATCAGCACTGAACGAAGTAAGAAGTGTACCTAAAAATCAATGCTCTATGTATTGGTTTTTATTGTGAAGGGTATAAAGTTAATAACAACGTTGTTGGCATATGTAATTCGCCAACGTTTCCATTACCCTGAGTAGTCTGTCTCGAGGGGAGTTTTACAATCTTTTGTTTGATTGCAAAACTTGGCGAATTACATCTACCAACAACGCTGTCACTAACATTGTCATTTACAATAAGAAACGACCGAAATTGTTTGATAATAGCAGTTGTTGCTTTAGTAAGCAGATGTTATATGCAAATGGGTAAAGCAGTTTGATGCATAGTGAGGGCCAAGAACTCCTACGGTGCACAAAATCTTACTCAATTACATTTGGTAATCTATTATTCAGTTTATAATTTGCCCGACATGCACCCCAGTCGGAATGGTTTGTACCGTAGAGAGAAAGGCAAAGACGAACGATCGGAGGTAGATAATGTCCTTGAAGAACAACACCTCGTTTTTCTCATCACAAACGTGCAGTACGTAGTTTGCATTTCTTATAGGGCTGTTCATTAGCAAATTACCTATTTGCACATTTATTAGGCACAAAGTGCTCAAGGACTTGAGTCTTTCGTGTAACAGTGAACAACAGACTAACATTTTCTCCTTCTTTTGTCGGTTAAAAATTAGTAAATAAAGTCAAACTAAAGTGTCTTAACCCTTCTGCTCTATCACTGAAGAGTTCCAACTAACCACGACTGAATGTTGTTTTTATTTTGCAATACAGAGGAAAAAATGCACAAGGGAAATATTATGATGGATGACACATTCAGAACGGTAATCTTGAAATTGACCATTGTAAATATGGGCAATATAAGCATTTTTCCAGTGTGTTATTTTGCCGATAACTTACTACCTTGCAACTATCACGCTCTGAGTGCCCAGGACAAGCCTGCACATTACCTAGGGTATGTTCGTCTCTCTCTTTCTATACATATATATATATATATGAATACATATATATATATGCCGGCGCTCGGGCCCAAGGATAGGGAAGTTGACCATTACAACCAGTCATATTTGGACGCACTGTCGTCAAGGAAATCAACGATAAGCACGCGATTCCGACGGAGCCCTTATTCTGCACTCCCCCTTAGTGTCAACGAGAGATGCTGACAGAGCCCAAAATGGATAAGTGGATCGTCATGCCAAGGCGAGGTCTGAGAGTGTACCTCAACCGGACAAACGCGTTTCATACCATTTCAGGGTTAAGAACAGAAAATTGAGAAAATCCGTGGTCGGATTGTAAAGCTTGGATTTCAGTTGCAGAAAAGGACAGTTCGGCCTGTTTGCTTTGTATACGACATACCTCAATAAACAAGAGACCACAATGAAAAATCTCAGTGATATGGCTTCATTTAGGACCGGTTTGCCCTGAACCCACATCAGAGTGCTAATCAGTTATTATTCACGTTGGTTGCCATATGAGACATTTCGATGACAGGACTACCAGCTCCAGCGTCTCATTTTGATATGAGACTCACTTTCGCACATTAACCTGGTGGTTTCCCACTTCAAAGTGAGATTACCAGAACTCAATCTGCTTATATATATATATATATATATATATCTACGTGGAGATTGACAAACATTACGTCATCTTTACAAAACCCGGATGCAGAATAAAGAGACAAACAGACGGACAGTGCACAAAATCGAACGAAACTAGCGATCCCATTCAATCACTCATTCACGTTTGACAACGAGTCCTAGTTTGGATCGAAACGTCACGATAAACGTTTTAACTCAGTGTACGCCTTCTCAGCTCTCTCTCTCTCTCTCTCTATATATATATATACATATAATTCTTTTATAATGAAACCAACTCCCGCACGCCTTCTTCTCTGCCATCCGTGTTTACGACAACTGGCGCCTAGGTGTTTTGTGGGAGTCATGGCTTATGGCCGCTAGGGCCCACTGCATCGCAGAAATGGAATCGACAAACGTGACCTCGAAATTTGGAACGGGCTAGAACGATACAAGGTCGCAGTTAAAATGACGTGGCATTTAGCGTTTTATAGCAACATCCACTGAACATAATCATGAAGTGTTTGCTGAGTTATGGCGAACGAGTGAAAGATATTATGGACAATGGCTGGATAAGACTCTATCTATCACTATGCATTTAATTAAACAAATTCCTACTGACTAGTGTCATCTTGAATTATCCAGTCGTGTATCGATCGGCAAAATAAAGTAAACACACGGTCAGTAAGTCTTTCACTACGACCGCGCAACCATCTCTTGATATGTTCTTTAAATGTTTCAAGTAGCTCATTTAACTCAAACTTTCCGTGAAATCACAACAACCTCATTTCAGTTCTTTCAACCATTCAGTAACATTCACCTGAGAGCTGAACACAATAACCCAGTCTGGTCAAATCAGTAAATCGATTGATATGATGATTCCAAATTTGAAGTTAACAAAATAACGTCAAAAATATATAGGGAAATTGGGTTGACAACGGGAAAATTTGTAAAATCATGTGTTAAGCTCACCATTGCACGTAGCCCAGCATCTAAGGCTCATACAACAGGGGCAAACTATGAGCTACAAATCAGAAAGTTACATTCCGTGCTTGTTACAGGATCACACCCACTGGTCAAGGTATTCACAGTTTTGCATCTCCTTCATTCAGTAATTTAGAGTCCAAACACAAGCTGCTTTTCTCATAGATCACACCTACGCTTCCAGAAACCTTTATCATAATGAATAGTGAGCCCAATCATTGTCAGTGTACACAAAGTTGTTTCTTGTCCGGATTAAATTGATTCAAATTTGATGGTGAGATTTTGCGGCCACTGTGAGCTGGGAAAAGAACCAACCAACGATGGCAGTCTTCCCGAAGATTTAACGTGAAGAATACGATGGATCCGTGGCTGTGTACAGTTCAACGAAAAAAATGCGCCATTATCGAACCACTGATAACTCCAAAAAATCAGTCATTTCATTCACATCAACTACGCTCTCTTCCAGTCACGTTCGGGTGCCGGGAATGCTGTTGAACGGAGCAGTTCGTCTTGGTGAACGTCTGGATGAAATAAGAAGTATGCGGGCGTATGATGTCTGGGCAGACGTAAAAATGCTCTGAGCTCCGGTGCTGCGTTTTGAATTGCATGTTCATCTTCTATACTCAATCGTCTAGTGTGAATCGGGACAATTTCTTCGTCAAGGTTAGAAAACAAAATTTCGGTTAGGCGTTGCTTCGCCGTAATACGCATCTCTGATGCACGTGACATTAGTGAATCTGCATGCTGTTTTGCCTCATCCGCTGCCTGCAGAGCGATCAGCCGGGATTTGGCGTCTTTAGCATCGGCCACACGCAACTCAGCAGCTTTCGCTTCGTGTTGGGCCACGGCAGCCATCGCCTCGAAGGTAGCCGCCTCGGCCTCGATCTCACCAATTTGTTGACGTTGTCGACGTTGCTCTTCTCGTGTGACTTCTCGGCGTAGTCGCCTTTCCGCCAGATCTCTTCCAGCTGCTTCCACAATCCGGTTAATTGTGATCTCTGACATTAATCGGATGAGTGCTTTTTGTCGATCTGTCAGCGGTGGCAAACGAATCTTGTTCCACGAGCGTACCACAGAAGACATACGTTTGCCAGCTGAAGATGTCATCCGGCTTAGTCTTTGACTCACCATACTTTGTCCTATGCGCTTTGTCTCCTGTCGTACACGAGTGGTCATTCGTTTCCATAGAGAAGGTAACTGGGATGTTGCATAAGATAAAGAGATAGAAAGGCAAGCAGTTATTCCGAGTCCTCGTATCGAATACCTAAGTATTATCTACTTATTTGGTGTTGCGGTTCTTTTCTATATTCACGGAAAGAAAAGTTGTCACCCAAAAATAGAAGCAGCAGAAATTGAACGGCAAGAGACGAAACGTCAAGGATGTGATGACGAATGACGCCATACTTCGCTGATGTCACACGTCTATGAAAGTTCTAGATCTCTAGGACAGACATTTTGAAAAAGAGATTAACTTATCCCAACAACCGTTAATTAGAAACTGCCAAAGTCACATTTTGTAATAAACCCTGAAGATGAAATTAAGAAATGCCTATGAACTGACTAAATCCCGACCTTTAAAGTATGGATCATTCAAGCTGAAGTTACAGCATGGGTTCCCCCTCATCCGAACATGTATTTCTGCTCTCTCTAATCGCCCAGATCACACAAGATGCCGGTCTTCTTATTTGCATCCTATGTAGCACCAACGGTCTGTCCCTTCACGTCTCCACAAAATTAACAGTGACCATCTCGTTTCTATCATTGACTGCTCTACTCAATTTCCATTGCCTGAGCGCAAACAGAAGAAAGAGGCAACTGCTACGTGGAATCCCGCTTTGCTGCAGAGAATCGAAAATGGGATACGGCAGTAATTTCTTGAAATTATTTCAATGTCAGCCAGAAGCAAATGTACCTTATCTACAACAAACACGGAACCATTGTTACAAAGTGGAGTAGCACTAATAATAATCGCCAACGTTTATCATACAGAGACGTAAACCCACGGTGTGGCCTGTCGCCCTGGTTTCAAATGACACCACAGGCAGGTATCTTCATCTGAGATCTAATTCTTATAGGAAATCCAATGCACTACCAAAATGAGTCCATGTAGCTGTTTTTCAATTTTTCAGTCGACGACTGCAACATTTCAGAGAGTCACAGTTGCTCCGTGCAAAGCGATAGCCGCAATAGATAATGCAAGCACAAAAATAAACGCGACTGACGTTTGAAATGCTTTGTCACATTTTCCCTATGGCTCCACATTCGCATCAAATTCCGTACCAATTAGTTTCCATAGAAAAGTAATAAGTGCGATTTGTTTCTCATTACTGCAATGTTTATGGTGCATGACCTATCCACAAGACTTGTGATCCGTATGTGCAACAAAAATTCCCGCAAACTCACGCCAAATCGCCATACACAGTTCACTATAACCGCAGTTCAAACATCCAACACAATTAAAAAATTACCAGCCATTATGTAATCTAGTTGGAATTGGTCAAAATATGCAGATCAGATTAAGAGGGAAATGGAAATCATTCAGTCAGATTTTCTCCAACTAGGGCAATATGGATCGGGAATATTTTCTAAGCTGATTCAGTGTACGTTCGATTTGCACAAAAACGGACCATGTTTCATGGGTGTACTCTGACCACAACATGATAACGATGAAAGCAAACTATGAGGAAATTCAATGCTTCTCCCTGAAGGAGGTCAGAGAATTCCATTTTATTTGTGCATTCTCTGTAAGGTAACAGCTGAAGTCCAGTCCGGGCTTATGGCGAAGTTTAACCCGAATTCACTATGGAAAGGCTCCGAAACATGCCCGTTGAGAGCAGAAAGTACTGGAAGAATTTTGTCCTTTGGACACCGTCGTTGTGGTAGTAGTATTGGTAGGATATGACGTAACTAACTCAGAGTTCGATTGTAAGGTACTGACTGGGTCCTAAGGTTCAGTCATTAATGCAGGAACTGAACTAGAACAGGTAAAGGTGGTTGGAACATGTTTGCACGTGCTCGCAGAATGGCTGCTTTGTTGTACACTGTTCTTCGAGGCAAGCAACGGTTGGAAAGTGGTTCGAGGTTGGTGGTCCACGAGACTCCCGGAGCAATGGATGGAAACAATAGACGATGTGAGTCATTGATGCAGCAAGTGACGTTCTTGCATTAGAAACATTTCTTCCCCTGCATAGTTCTTCCACTTTGCTATTTTGCCGTCGATCATTCATTATTTGTAGTTCTTAATCCGTCTGACCAGATGGTGCTCTGAGGTAGCAACCAAAAACAGCACGTTGGTGCAAGGTTTTTACATTTTATTTTACCATTAACTTCCTTTATTAATGAAACAACAATGTACATCAATTTTCAGGAAGGGGGCCGCGACCAGCAGAGGGCTGTCAAGTAGGGAAGTTGACCGGCGGTGGGAGGACTCAAACCCACGACCTTATCCGTTTGGCCACCGCTAGCCAGTTGTTCAATGTCAACTGAGCTCTACTGGTTTCACGTCGAATTCAACTACGGTGAATCTAGCCACTGTGTAAGAAATTATAATTTGACTATGAAGCTAATCGCTCAGGGACTGTGCGGATTTTGGTTAATTTGACTGACGACAGGTGTACGAGTAGTCTAGTGCGGAATGCACCTTAAATGGACGGGAAAATCCTCCGGTGGTGCTTTGGGATATTCGGGACACACGTTGCCAACCATGGTTGCTAATCTAAGCAGAAACGCAAAAAATAGTGTCGAAAGTCTAGGGACCTTTTCACCTTCGTTCATATAGTTGAGGTATCATGGCCTGTACACCAGCCAATGCCCATGAGAACCTCATCACACTTTCTCCGAATATTTCCTAAAAGACTTGCGATTATCATTTTGTCAGAATCTGTCCACTCTCAACTCATGGAAACTATTAGTTTACCTATTGAATGCTAAACCATGGAATCCTTATACAATTAACGAGTAATTATGCGCTTGAATCCGTCAACCAGGTCTGACTGTGATTGCATTGTCGGATTTGTGAATAGCAACACACACTCGTTGACACATGGAAGCAGCTTCTGATTTGGTAATTGGTAGTGGGAGCAAAACTAACTACACATACGAATACATACAACGGGAATTTGTAGGCCCTCAGACTTAGCTAACAAATTTTCACCATCGGTAGAGGAGATTACCCCACCCAATTAGTGATTCAGTGTCATTGCTTCCTCAGAAACCTGCTTTCTCAATTCCGATAAAATGAAAACACTGTTGCCAAAAATTGCTTTGCTCATCGGGCTTTCGATTAAGTCATACGCCGTAACAATGACATCAATAGTTTGTAGGAAATAAATGCTGTTCTTGGAGGTCATAGTGATGGTGACTTCGAATCACTGCCTATATTGGCCGAAGTATATCGAATGATCAGCTAAAGGTGAGACTCAACTAAATGAACGAAACCACTTGTATCTGCTGGAAGCGAACGAAAGTGGATCTATCCAATTCCTGGGCCCATTATTGTTGGAGAGGTATAAGATTAAATGGGACGGCTAATTGCAGCAAGTGAGTTTAAGTTAGAAGGTATGAGAAGCAAAAAGCTTCTAACCTCATCAGTTTGTCCCGCGTACTCGACTATTGTCTCCCTCACTGTTTCAACCTGAACGGCAAAATTTCGAATTCCTTTTACGAGGATCACTCATTCAGTAGCATAAAAGAAATTGGTTTAATTTGAATAAAGCTTGGAATATTTAAGGCAACGCTTTAAGTGATTAGCAATGCTTTTAAATACCACTTCAAATGATCTATAACTTCCGATCACAAAAGGAGACCTGCGAAAGTGCTGGATGCGCAGACCTGATTTGAACGAGCCTGAGTGTTGTATTCAAAACGTAGAAACGCATCCTGACTGAACCCCACATGCATGTGGCGTAGAGTCCAGAACGCGAAAAATTATTCCATCTTTGAAAGTGAATGATGCAAGTATACATTGTCATTGTTGAGAACATAATTACTCTAATGGGTCCGAATTGCATAGTCAGTTACCAACGTGATTCAAGAACCGAGGATTGAATACATGGGAGGTCAATTTACAAAGCTGGCTCAGTGGTAAATCGCAAATGATCACTGGTTCTGCTAATCAGATTTTTATTCAAATCAGAACTACAAACCCAAAAATGTTGTGGATTTCGTTGTACCTTTGGAAAGATTCGCGTAGCAACCATCTGGATTTAACAGGCATATTATTTGTTCTACTTGTCCGTCTCTTTTTACCAGAAGAAAATGCATGAAGAGTTAAAGAAAATCATCTATATGACTGCCACAGGCTTACCGGTTGTAAAAAATTTGACACCATTTAGAACGTTACAATTCACTGTTAAT
This sequence comes from Fasciolopsis buskii, assembly GCA_008360955.1. Taxonomy (NCBI): domain Eukaryota; kingdom Metazoa; phylum Platyhelminthes; class Trematoda; order Plagiorchiida; family Fasciolidae; genus Fasciolopsis; species Fasciolopsis buskii. The sequence continues at coordinate 565,014 of LUCM01002015.1, read as the reverse complement.
TACTTTCATGAGTCTACCGAGAGAGAGAGTGTGTGAACTCCGTGAAAAGTGTCTACAAGTTCGTCATGCAAAACAAAAAAAGTGGTGGAGACTAGGGAAGGTAGATGTGAAGGCATTTTGTGACCATATCTTAGTTTGTACAGTGACATACCTAATCTGCTGCTTATTTTAGTTGGCCTTGAATATGTTCAAATGAAGTATTTCGGAGAAACTGCAGAAGTTACACAACCTTGGTTGAGAACGAATACGCATCAAATTCACTGATAAGTTTCTGACGGAAAACAACAATTGTTCATCACGTTTTTAACGACGATACCACTGAAAATTTCAAGAAACCAATTTCGGAGACAACTCATAATTTTGTCAATGTCAAGCAACCGTTCCATCCAGTTTCCAGAACATCAGCTGCTACTGGCAAACCTTCGTCCGTCCACTTGCTTCTGTGAAACTGTCTACATCGGTCGCACCAGTTGGCGACGGATTAAGATAGTACATGAACACTACTCTCAGTAGATGGAAAAAGACACATCTAGGATGATTCAGAGCTTTGCCGACCTGGCGGATTTGGTGTGATCGGTGAGGCACCAGTCTCTGTCGTAATCGGGTCAGAAAATGCATTGTGTTTGCTCCTGGTACAGTGGCCATAAAAAGCCCTTAACATTAACTTCGAGAATTTAACATTTCTTGAATTCACCTTAGCTGTAATCCGTTCGAGTTACAGAAATAATTTCTCACGTTTGTACGTGCTCCCTTTGTTTCATCTTGTATTCAGTTTTACAAATTAACCATTAAAGTGATGTTTGGAAAAATGTTCCACTCACAAATGAATGTCAGTGGAATAACCTGATTGGCGTCAAAATCTTTCTGTTAGCACTGAACCCCCAAAACTCGCTCTGAACCTTGTATACACCACTACGCGGTACATTTGGACGCCCTTATCAAATATCGTTTCGGGACAGAAAACACGGATGAAAGCAAGCGAAAAAGTGAGGGAAGGTCTTATAGTTTTACCATGTTCTACATCACGGCAGAGCTATCGATTAAAAAGACGAAAACTGGATCGACAATTCATTCAACGAAATAAATGACTTACAATCATTCCGATTTTCGCTACTTGACAATAGATTGCCATTCCAATGCGCTCTTTCAATGACAGCTGCGGACCGTACTGATCCATTGCCGGACATGGCCGAGGAATGGAAATTGCGGCCAGGAGTAACATGAACAATACACCACCGTAGACGGCCAACGATGTTGATATGACCAATAAAAGAAATATTTCTCCATCGGAAAACATCAGTTGAGTAATCGCCTTTGATTTGATAAAAGATATTGAGTCACAGGAGCACGTCATTATGAAACCATTATTTCACCAATTAACATTCTGATTTGCATTGAAGTTACATGGATAGGGTACTTCAAAATAACACACTAAACTTACCAGAATCTCATTTACAGGTATCTCCGTTCAAGTCGAATGGCATGTAAAGCAGATGCGTTGATCACATCTTGTTTCCCAGATCAGTACCGTCCATGAAACTACCTATCTCCCAGTATTCAAGCTTAGCTTATTTCTAAAATGTCTCGGAACCATCGTATAGCTATCTCATTCCACCTATTTCGGGACCCATGACAGTGGATATCCATCGTACACATAATGTTCAACCGATCGTATGACCAATGGAACGTCTTAATTTGAAGCTCGCAGATTTGCTTTTCAAAGTGTACTATTTACATATCTATCAATAGTCAGGTCAACACAATTACCGCTATTTCCTGTGTACAGTTTGCTCAGCTCAATCTCACTCGACACTCACCCCTTCAATGATTGGGTACATCCATGATCCGTCTTCACGACTTAGAGACATGTGACGGGAATGCAGGATAGATATCATGACCACCTCTGTATGTATGTGTGTGTGTGTGTGCATGCATTATTGTCTGCATCAAAATCAGCATCCAGTGCACTGTAAAAGAGACTCAGATATAGCACAAATAATCACGATTTAAATTCAGGGATTCGCATTCAAGAGGATCAGGAAGCTTCATTGCCTGGCATACACAACCGAGAAAGAAGTGAATCTCATCGATCAGCATTGATCAGCATCCGTTGGAATGGCCAGGTGTGACAGATTATTTGAAGAAAGCAAGAGAATAAGACATGCAGATATACCAGCTATAGGCAAGACGTCTCAAATAAAGGAAACCATGCAACGAGCTTCGACGTCCATTTGTTGGCCGAACCAAACCAAGGTAACACCTTCAATTAAGATTGGTTGTGGAAACATTTATTTCTGTTAACTACGGGCATAAAAATAGGAAGTCAAGAACTAAACTAAATAGAAAGAGAGTAAATATTCCAGAGATCTTTGAGTAATCTCAACTAGACACCATGCAATTCCACCCGACACTTAAATGAAATTCGGGTTTTGCTAAGGCGGTCAAATTATGAATAACTCCCCGTGGTAGATGTCATGCCTTAGCGTAATTTGGGTGGAGGTCAGCCAATGTAGCAATGCCTCGTCGTGCAGTTGATGGAATACATCTTGTGCCGAATTGGGCGTGATTTTACTTAGGTTCATTTTATTGATCCAACTGTTTCGTTGAGAGGCACATAAAATGTAAAATTCAAGGACACTTAATTAGTGGGAAGACTTTCCAAATCATTTTCTCTTTCACCAAAAAACGCGTTTTTTACCGGTAGTCACTTCAAAAATTCTCATCAAGTGTGTTTGAAACAGGGTGACATTTGTGAGTATTCTATGTCACGTCATGCTTGGATTGCCACTGCAAAATTTGTTCTGAAAACGTGATCATTGTGCAGTACGATGTTGCGTGTCACGTTTCACTTCAGGTTCATGTGAATTAAGCCGAAAATAAGCAAGTTATTAATTATGCGTTATTTGACTTCCGTAACCATATTGGATTTCAACGTGGACGTTATGCTGTTCCTTTCTAACAACCCGATTCGAGTTTTTGTGAAATTACTTTAGGGCATCAGAGGATAAGTGGATATACCTCTAGTACCAGTTCGTATGCCTTAGTGGTGTCAACGAGAAAAACGAGCTGTTGCTAATAACTCCAGCAGCAGCGCTTGGTTGTCTTATACCCGAAATCAGTAACAATAGATGGTCGCGTGTTCGCTTGACCGTTTATAAAGAAAGCTTTAACTGTCTAGCCACGAGTAACAAGCAGACGGATGATCGTAACATCCACCAACAGTTTTCGTCACCTTGTATTTTAAAATTCTCAGCATGAAACGACTCGTGCATATCTTCATGTCCGTTCAGTTTCTGCTATAGCTCTATGAGTACGACTCAAAAATCCCCAGAGGGATCGAATGTACGGTCAATCCGAGAAACTGCGATATTGTCATCAAATCACAGGATGGCGCTCACTGTAGAATCGCGAGCTTCTTCGCTTTGTTTACTTTGATTAGACCACGCGAGTGATTTTTACATTTGTGAGATCGCATTTTTCAATAGTCGACTCACGTTGCTTATGAGTGAATCGTCCCTGTCAACGGAAAAACAGCCTCGGAAGCACCATGCAACAGTCCAACTGCATCGATGTAGTAGTTCCAAATGAAACCGGACATAGTTGTTTGACTTTATTGAACGATACCTGTGCATAGAGATTTCGTTGATTACAATTTGTTTGGATATCCACAGTTCCATATTCTGCTCGTTTAGCGATTCCCAGTTCTGGATGATATTACGGTCATACTAATTACGACCTTTGCGAACTGTTACGAACAACTACAGCGACGGCTGAATAGACAAAATACAAACAATCTGACACTGGATCAAGACTGAACTGTTTAGGTAAAAATTGGTATGATCGACTTACGAAGAGTGCATCGATGGCCTGTTGTTGTGCTCGCAAGTAGGACTCATTCGGCCTCAAATGTTCCAGATTCTCGAATTTATTGTACGAGGAATTCCACCATTGGGGCGTTTTAAACACAAACTTGTTTTCCCATTCATCACCTGAGTCGTTCGTTGCATTGTATCGGAAAAACATCTGTGTTTGGGTGCGTGGAGGTGTTCGAATGCGTTTGTAGACGTGTTTTATTGTCGTGCATTGACGGATTAAGGAAAAGAATACGTACGAATAACATGACCACAAATAGAATGGCTGTACCTAATTTTTTAATGTCGAATGAATGTCGAATCAGTCTAGTTTTTACAAATGTCGGAAATCAAAAGTGGTGTCACAAACGATACAAAACAACAACCGGATATAAAAACTGCTTTTTGTCGTTGTCTATCTCCATACATGTTTAGTCGCTTTTGTAAGCTTTTCTAAAAACCAAGAGATTAAATAGGCCGGCTGCATAACACGCTACAACGGTTTCTGTTCTGAGCCATATTGATAAAAAACGCTATCGAACACAATTCTCAGCCAATGGGCATCGAGTGGAAGAAAAGAACCGATCAAAGCTGTCTTTAAGCTCACGGTTCTGCAACCCTAGGCCAAGTTACAAACCACAGAATCTCCTGTTTCCTAATCCATCTATAAACAGAACAGGCCAAACGAGTAGGCTGAGTAGTGAATGATGTTCAGGTATATACGAAATTTGCTCAAGTCACGGAACGTATCTCAGAGTGACCAATTGGATCAAAATCACTATACAGCAAGTTCCGTTATTTGAGGACCCAGCCTTTGCTTCAGCACACCGATCTCGTCTTCCTCAGATTCGTGAAGCTTCTGCTTGTCCCGCAGAAATTCTGTCATGGTTGTCAAATTATTTATCTAATCGAGTGAACCAAGCTAAGACAGGGCTGTTTTAGTGAATGATAGGCTACCATATTATTCACTTTTCTATCTTTCATTTGCGACAGCAATCTTCTGATTTCTTCTGCATTCAAATTCGTTAAATTCATTGTTACTTCTGATTTCTGTCAAGTTATTTTTAGTTCCATACGTTTTACAGAAATCAACAAAAACCTGTTTCGGTTAAATTGTTTTGCCTTTTCAAAATGCAGTTGATGCAGACGTCTTGTATAATACAATCGAAACTCCCAGTCGGTGATTATAGCGAGCGTGATCGATCGTTTCCGCTCTGTTGTGAACCTAGTTCCGTGTATTCAGAACGAGAGTAGTCAAACAGTCTCGAGTCGGTCAACCAGATTCGCCAAAAACGATTGGTATGTGGGAATTGGCTGATATTGAAACTCACGGGCCAGCAACTCGTATACTGTCTCCATCTCGGGCCACATCTCCGTCAGTCTCCAAACCTATTCCGACATAAATTAGGTCTGACTGGAGGTGAGATTTCTGGTCGGGCCCATGAAATCAAGTGAATTCTTAGCGATAAATCGGAATTTCGTAACTGTTCAAAGCATTTTCCGTTGAGAACATCAAAAGCGTCATCCAAAACTGAGTTCTGAATGGTAAGACTAACTGAGTTTTGGTATGACCTATGCAAGACCGAAGCTTACCAGAAAGGCTAGCCACAAATGTGTACTCTCTTCTTATATTGTTGCCCGTGGACGTTATAGATCAAGCAGATGCATCGTTGACGCAGCTGACTCCGTTAACCATCTTAGCTTCAAATGATCATAGCAAGTGTACAAACTGGTTAATTTTGCTTACCTCGACTATTCTTTTGTACTTGATTCAACTGATCGATCGATGTGAGAACCTCGCGGGTTTTTTATTACATTTAAAGTGATTTGCAGAATCACGGGTGAACCCCATTGTCAAATGACATACGGCAAAAGAGATTGCGTGGAACAGTAACATAAGAACTAATTTGTTCATTCTGTATTTGCAGTATGTGAAAAAGAACGTAAGTGGGTAGGAAAACGTAAAGAGAGAGAGGGGATGTTCCACGGATTTGCAGTTCTGCGAAAAAAGAGGATCAGAAGAAAGAGGAATGACAGTTTTAGACAGAAACTTAGTAGGGCTACGAGCAAAGGTTACGGGCAGAGGAACTGATAAACTAAGTCAAAGTAATGGCGATAGAAAAGGGACGGTGAAGTTGTTTTACGTCGGAATAATGGACAAATGAGTTTCTGGGTCGATTTTCTCTCAAAAGCATAATCACTAGCAAATAAAGCATATTTGTTAATGAAACTAATCGGGACTATGAAGTGTGTCCCCTGATAATATTCAGGCAAATTTAATTGTGATCATTAAACATCCCGTGTAAAATCCATCTTACTCCATAACTAAACGAATTGGGAGTAAATTACTGGATGAGATTTGTTGACAAATAAAGTGCTGATTAACGAAATAATTTGCCAACTTACTCCACGTATGCGATTCATTTGTTCATTAGAACATTGAGCAACACCAGCACCGTCGGCAAAGAACGTTGATGGTCTGGTCACTGGGCATGCTTTACACGTATTCGGTTCAGTATCCATATCGGCATATGAATCTGCTGGACATCTCGTGCACTGGAAGGAGTTTAGTATTAATAAATTCGTTATCTTCAAACGTTTGAAAAATCCCACAGAACAACACAGAACAACAACATACCGTGGCGAACAAGCTCGTCTTCATTTATTCGTGCCAATACACAACATTGATTATGGTTGGAGATGGATCAAGGGAAATCGTTGGTATGCAGGCATATCACTTAACAACTCTACGAATGTGTGCGTCTGTGTATTTGATCAATTTCCCTTGACCCATCTCCAACCATATTTAATGGTATGTATTGGTATGAGTACGAATAACTGAAAACAAGCTTGTTCGCCACGTTCGGTTGTTCACAAATTCGTTATCGTTGCTGCAGTAATAGGTATTATTGCCGTCATCGATGGATTTTCATCGTAACCCCCACAAATCTCCCTCACTCATGGACACCTCGTTTTAGTAACATATGAAGCTCAATTCAGAGCGGATTACAAACAAAAGATAGCATGGAATATCAAAAATTAGATCAGTATTGATATTTGGGTTGAATGACATGTGCAGAGTTCGACATTGTGCAGAAGAACAGAATATGGGTTTGCCCACAAACTCGTGTAGGTTTGATCAGTGTGGCTGATAAATCGCCCATGAAACATGTAATTGCACAATGAAAACTACCCCGCGTACAATGACCTATTTGACAAGAATATGTACACAAACGACGATCAACCATCAGTCAGGAACAGAAGCAAATTATCATCAGACGCAATAAAATTGAATCAGAATGGTTGACAAAATACAAAGACAAAAACAAATATCAGTAACCACCTTGTGGACCCGTGATCCGCCACATCCTAACAGTAATTTTTTTCGCCAGAGTGATTGTAGATTATCGTTCCACACCAAGATCTCATACTGCATTGATAAACAATCTATCACAGTTTTCAATGGAACGAGTGAAAAAGCAATCACCTTGACACTCATGATCACAAACGTATCTGGATTGATAAACAGAAAATTTGACGCAGTATTCAAATATCGATCTTCACCACTTCCCTTTTACCAGCTACTCATCAATAGTAAGTTAATTAAGAAAAAATAAAGAACCCACTGTGTAATTGTCCACCGACTTCGCTTTTCTGTACCCAATTGGACATTTGCGCTGGCTGTGCGTGCGCATATAAACACGAAAGTTATCTCGAATGTACGAACTGTATAATGGCGTCACGTCCGGATGGGGTGCGCAACGTTGAATAACCGGTTTCAGCTTGAGTTTCACTGAATTCAACGATAAAAGATGCTGATTATTTTCATCCCGACTGGTCAACCTGCATAGGTTTGAATCCAGTTTTTCCCTATATACAAGAGGTAAGAAAGCAAAGGCGGAATGGAAGGATTTTAAGTTTGGTAAGATTTTTCGGTCTCAGATGTTATTACCTAAAGGAGCAAATCCTAATGCAGGTATTGACTTTGACCCACCAAACTGATTCTCTACTGGCAAACACTTCACGTTAGTATTCAAATTGATGCCAATGGTATTTTTGCTTGTCTTCATTATTTCAAGCTGGTAGAGTTTCCTATGCACTCAATCATCAATTAGGTGTTCATTCTTAAAAATGAGTAAAACATGGCACAGGAAATAACGGTAGATAGCTCCTTTGCTGATCAAGGCCGGAGCTTGGCGTTCTGTGATTACCAAAATTAGTCATACCTGTTTCCCTCAGTCCCAGAACATTTGGAAGAACAAAAATTCAGTTATGAAAACCTGAATATTGTCTCCTGAGGCAGAAATCGTCATCAGAGGGTGTTTCAGAATCACCGATCAGGACACTACCAAAAGTCTCATTTTGTTGTGAGTTATTAATAGCATACATCCGCGACCCCATATGTGGGGCCGAAATCGCCGCTGATTGGGCACGTGTTATCCACCACTCCCGTCAGACCACTCGGGCCGGTGCATTGAATTTGCATAGCAAAAACCGATAGCGTATAGCAGTCAACTAAAATGAGATGATTACTTTTATAACAGTATAAGCAGACTGAGACCTTTTCAAATGGAAGTTCAGACGAGGTCATTTAAACGGTGCAGTTTCACTTGAGAAAAAGAATTAGAACTACTCGACTTCTACAGAACAAGCTAGGGATTCGAGCGAAGTGTTCCTAATTTCTTTGGAATTAGTAAGCTAAGCGAGATTATCAGTGTCGGAACAATCTAAGAGAGGAATACGCGATTTGCTGGCCTGGCACCCGTTCGGATTGTGTGAATCGTGTGTGATTCAAGTTATTTTATGAATGATTGAAAGAACTTAGGAAGGTTTCACTTAGACTTACAATCTTTTTACTTTGAAAAGCTACATTATCAATCATTCTGGAGATATTCCGTCTTAAAGGAACATTAATCCAGCAAAAGGTAACCAATCTGCAGGCAGGAAAACATGCATGGGCGAAATTCCACAACCATTCAGTTCACTTGGACGCTGAACCTGCAACGAAACACTTCTTCTACCCCTTTCTATTCTTCGGAGTTTCACCTAATCACGAAACGTGTGCCTAAGCTGATCAACAAACGACGCGATTTTCAAACAGAATTATCCAAAATTTCATGACACGAAACAATAACAAAACCCACCTGAGGTTGAAAATGTGCCTAGCATTAACGATACATGCATGTACGTGCGCGTGTCGCGAATTACTCAAGCCGATCGTTAGCGGAATCTTGACAACAAAAGAACATCTGTCCGATCGGATACAACGAGCAGAAGAATCCTTTCAGAAAAATCACTGCTACGATAGCACCATTTTGTGTCATGACCTTGTGAGCGAATGGTATCTTAATTGGCATTGGTCCGGAGTCTAATAAAGCGTGAATGCAACCTGATCTTGCCAGACGGCGAGCAACTACAGAAAGCAAGACCAGTGTGATCACGTTATCCCACTGACTACCGGCGACCAGCCGACATAGTCACGTGATTAGAAGGAGAGAGTGCGAACATGCAAACTGAGAAGGCCATATCGTGGACCGGGTCAGCCAATCAGGGTGGGCGGTCCGAATTCGACAAAAAAGCCATGAAATAAATCGCGTGAAATGCATCGAGTACGATGGATCAATGAAGCTGCAACCCGAATAACCGATGAAATAATGGCAGTCGCACAAGCACAATGATGCAACCAGCTTAACCAAGGAATATGTGGTGACTTCAACTTAGTGAACGAGATTTTGTCTTCCGGTTGACTTTGATTGTTCTCATTCGAGATAGTAGGGACGGACGATAGCGAGTTAGGGATAAGATCGGCCTGCTTAAGAGCAGAATTCGGAACAGAGAACAGACGTTACTCAACAGACCTCATCCAATTTATTGCCCTTATATCCACAATTAATTTACAGGTTACACGATTTCTCTGTATGCACAAAGATCATTGGACGACACGACAACGGGACGGACAACTTTCAAACCCTAGTTGTGACAGATGCTCGAATAGAATACGATTGCTGAAACAGAAACGGACAAATTCCGTGCGCAAACAACTGCAAGACATGGTAAATAAACAAGGAATACCAAAATATATCAAATGAACTGAACAACAACCAGTTTTGAGAATGTATATGCCAAACATTTGGCAAGCAGATTTCAAAGTCACATCAGTCAATTATTTTAAAATTTTAGTGAGTTATCTGCCACTGCTGTGCCGGGATACTTAAATCACACAAATCCAACCGGAACCGAAAAGAAAAGTAGAAACAGTATGGCAATAATATTGGGAATATAAGATAAAATAAAACGATACAGGCAAATCAAACGGTCAAACCGTTCGGGCGTAATAAGTGGATCAGACAAAATGTAGTGGCCGGGGACATGCAAACGTGACAAAAAACCGGCTGGTGGATGTGTTCGATAGTCAACACTAGAATTAAAGCAGGCGAAGACGAATTCAGAATTCAGTAGGAAATAACAAAGAGGAATTGATCTTCACACATGCAAGTTCAACTGAACGCCACACTTCCACTACAAATCTTCGCCTTGGTTAAGACGTATGAAAACTTTTGGCTCATTTCCATTCTAGTAGTGGGAGATTGAATGTTTACATGAAATAATTCACCATGTGATATCATTGCTCAACTCACCATAGAGAAACCATGGAAGCACTGTACAGCTGTTTCATCCTTGTTAGGAATCATCAGCAGTGCATATCCACCGCGCCCGAACTGGGTGCAACATCATGTGGTGAAGTTCAACAAACCGTTCAGAGCCTGCCCGGTAGTGTAATGGCTAAGGCGTTCGACTCAGAATCGTTCGTCCCGAGTTCGCGTCCCAGTTCGGGCGCGGTGGATATGCACTGCTGATGATTCCTAACAAGGATGAAACAGCTGTACAGTGCTTCCATGGTTTCTCTATGGTGAGTTGAGCAATGATATCACATGGTGAATTATTTCATGTAAACATTCAATCTCCCACTACTAGAATGGAAATGAGCCAAAAGTTTTCATACG